>JAHBCN010004725.1:0-61112 GCA_019359885.1 Listronotus oregonensis | reverse complement strand
GAAAAACCCGTTTTAAAAACAGTGAAATCAGTGACAACAAATTGAGAATTTATGAAATATTAAATGAGTGGGAACAAAATTAAATAAACTAGGTAGGAAAAAAAAAGGAAAACAACCCTCTTTCCGATTCTATAAAAATTTAGAGAGAAAACATAAAGTGATCTCAAAAACATAAAAAAAAAACACATTTAAAACGAAGTCAATGACAGGACAAAAAGTAGAAATTTATAAACGAATTTAGCAAATTAAGAGTAATAATTAGGTTTAATTGTAAATAATTAATGAAATTTTTAATAGTTTTAAGGCTTAAAAGTGGAAAACTTATTAAAAAAAAAAAAATAGAAAATTTTATATGAATTTGCATGACATGGGCACGGTAGAATTAAATAAACGGTAGCGTCTCTCACATAAAAATGCCTGTTTCGCCGACAGCCGCTGCGTGAAGATTAAAGCGGTTCAATCCAAGTTTTCTCAGTGAATCGGGTTAAATTTAGTGAGTTTTAGCACTGTACGTGTATACCAGGGCGAAGAAATTTAATTTTTTTGTGGATAGTATACGTTTTTTTTTTAAGCAATGGCTGCGTTTTGTGCAGTAGATAACTGTTTTAGTAAAATTGATGGTACAAACTCGTTTTTTAGATTCCCAAAAGATCCTCTCAGGTATGAATAAAATTATTTAGGATTAAAATAAAACCTATTTGTTTTCCAAAAAATACAAATATAAAATTTTACGATCGATACATTCAGTAACCAATTCTTTTTTAAACCTTTTTGTTAATGATAAAATGAAAAATTAAATTTTAAATTTTCCCCAATAATAGCATAAGGGTGAAACCAAAAAATTAAATAATTTGTTTATTTAATTAAACCAAACGACATCAATTTAGAGAAAGAAAAGTGATTTTTTTAAAGTGAAAAAAAAAGGGGGATTTAAAACTATGGATCGTGGGGCATAAAAAATATATCCTAATGTACGATAATCTACAAAATTGTACCGGGAGTTAAAACCATGAATTATTTTAGACCGTACATATTATTATGCGAAGTAATAAAATCTAAGTAGGAAAATAGGCAAAATGTTTGCCGTAATTATCACTTACTCAATTGCAATTAAAAGAAAATCTTTTCGCTCTTTTTATATGTGAACAGTGGAAACAAAAACTGGGAGTCGGAAATCAGTATTCATTTAATAATAATGAATGTTTTAAAAATTGGGAATATGTGCAATACATTTTGAGTCACAGTATTTCTGAATCCTCAGAAGAACTGGATTAAATCTGATGCCATTCCAACACTACATTTACCCATTAATAATAAGTTTTAAATTCGGCAACTCAAACACTACTTCTAGAAAAGGTTAACGCATCTACACAAGTTTTTTAATTGATCAAGAAAAACTCAAAAAAAGGTAGTGATATTGCTATTCAAACTAATCAGAATACTTTACAAGATATTTTAAAGAAATAAAAACAGAAACAAAAAATAAAAGCAATCCAAACCACCAGCATCCTTTCGTCCGATAGTCCCAGAAAACGTAAGCTGAAGAGCAAAATACACGAATTAGAAAAACAAATAAAAATTACACGTAAAAGGAAGATATTACCCTAGAGGACGTCCACGATTTTTGAAAAAAAATTACCCAGAAAAAATTTATTACTTTCTTTTCAGCTCAGTTAAATTTACTAAATAAATTTATATTTTCTGGGTCCAAAGGTATATAAAACATTAAAAACAACATTTCGACTTCCATCAAAAAAATTTTGGAGAGAATTACAATGCACTGGATTAATGCACCGGGTTTAAAAAGCTTTCTTCTTAAGGCTTTAGAGCTAAGAGTTGATTTATTAGAACCCATTTTAAAGACTGCGTAATATTTTAGACGAAATGTCACTTAAATCTCTTTTTTTAAAACACGTTAAGGATAAAGTTGTTGGATTTGAAGAAACGGAAAATAAAATAACAACCGACATTGCCACCAGTGCTTTGGTAATTATGGTCAAAGGTATTGCAAAAAAATGGAAGCAATTTTTACATATTATTTTTTAAAAAATCTACAAAAACTGCAGATCTTAAAAAATAATATTTCAGGCCATAAGAAATTTGGGAAAAATTGGTTTTAATGTATTGGGTATAATTTCAGATAAGGGTTCTAACTTCTATAAACTCGTAAAAAGCGATTTTAAACTTTTCTCCAGAAAATCCTAAATTTTTAATGGATAATTTGCCCATTTTGTACTTTTTTGACATACCCCATTTATTAAAAATCGACCAGGAATAATTTATTTGCACATAATTTTCAATTGGGTAATAATTTTATTAAAAAAATGTTATTTAGAACAACTGTACGAGTATGATAAAAAAAGAATGTATAGATTAGCACCAAAATTGTCAGAAGAACATATATATCCTACCAATTTCCAAAAAATGAAGGTTCGGTACGCCATGCACACAAGTTTTCAGTCATTCTGTATGTACGGCAATGCAGACATTTTGAGTTTAAGGTGTTTTACCAGGAGAGGCTGAACCTACTGCTAATTTTATTGAAGAAGTTAACGATTTTTTTGATATGCTTAATTGTGACCATCTTCAAAATTTTCTAGCTTTCAAAGGAAGAGAAAAACAACTAGAATTTTTAAAGGAAATGGACAATTTATTTAAAGAAATGAGGGTTTTTAACTCAACAGGAAAAGATATTACTAATACTATGAGGTTTATTTATGGCTGGAGATTAACTATTTCGTCCCTTTTAAATTTGTGGAAAATATTAAAGGAAAAAAAATATTCATTTTTGCTAACACGCCATTTAAACCAAGACTGCTTGGAAAATTTTTTTGGGAAGATTCGAGATGCTTGCGGGAATTCAAAAAACCCAACACCGATTCAGTTTTCTAGAGCATTTAAAAAATTGTTTGGTTTGAATTATCTAGAAGAATTTGAGGGCACAAACTGTCTAAATGATATGAATGAAATTTTAATGAATGTTACTCCAGATCTTTTACAAAAATGTAAAATTTTAATTACGATAGTTCGCCTCCAACTAATTACTTGAAAGTTTATACGACAGATTATCAACATTTTGATAAATCTGAGGAAACTCTAATATAATAGGGGGATATTTATTAATGAAATGTCTAAAACAACATTTATGTTCTATATGTGAAAAATATGTGACAGAAAAAGACCTTCCGAGCGAAGCAACTACTTTTGTCGTAAAAAAACGTACAAGAGCATAGAAGAAAAACCTTACGGTGGCTTAACCATTCCCCCTACTTCATTTGTGGATTTTCTAATATCGTTGGAGGATATATTTGTTCAAAAAATTTAATGATTTAGCCGGAGTTCCTAATATAGGCAAACATTTAATGGACGAGTTTTCTAAGTTTAGTTTTCTCATCCGTGTAAGTTTTTTCCTCTGGAGTATTGTATTTCTTTATATACTAGAGTAAGAATTTATTACACTCTAAAATTTGCCAACAGAGAAATCAAAATACAGAAAGCAAATAAGCAAATAAACAAATTAAATATTTTAAAAAATTTATAATTTTTTCATTAACAATTATTAATGTTTACTAGATACTTTAGTTTAGAGTTATACTAATTTGAGTTTGTATCTACTTCTTGTTTTCAATTTCGATTTTTTATTATTTTTTTTGATATATGCTATATTACACAACACTAAAATAAAGTTATAATTAAAAATTATTATTTATTTGTTTTAAGCTTTAACCCTTACACATTTTTAAGAACATGTAGCATTTATATCCTAAATATCATTAATCTAAATACATACATTAAAATTAGAGTGTGCAATAGAGTGTACACACCTTATTAGTTAAAACTGAATGCATAATAATGCGACGATTAAAATTTACTAATTAAACGTCCCCTCGTATAAACGCTGCCCGACGATGGCAAAGCCGGGCATGTCGGCGCGCTTTTGATCGCAATAGTTTAAAGGATTTGAGCTGACTGTCGCTACTGTCTTGTTATTTATACTGTGACATGGGTTTGTTTACGTTGAAATAAATATGACAAGGGGAAAATAAAATACCTATTAACCTAGCTTATTCAAAAGAGCATTAAATTTCCTAATTAATACAAAAAGTCTCGTTAGCTCAGGTAAATCCATAAAAGAGAAAATTCTATCCAAAGTGAAAATTTCATATTTTAAAGATTGTGTACGTGACAGATAAGAATACGTCAAGTAAGCCGAAAATGGACGTATCTTTCTAGAATTTTTTCAATTGTTTCCCGAGGTTATAAATACTAAGAACGCTCGAGAAACGAGGGTTCTCTTTAAAATCAGTTGCTAAAGAAAGCCACGGTTCCCCAGGTCCGAAAAACAAAAGAAAGCTTCTCCGAGAAGGGGAAGTATTGGAACGTTTAGAAAAGTTAAACAAGCTAAATTTGAACGAAAAATATAATAAAAATAAAGTGATTTACCTGGGAACGAGAACGATTTAAATAATCGACGACGAAGTATAAACAAAGAGAATTTGGGTATTGGTCATCGGATGGCAGCAAAGGGGTGTCCAGCCATACATACAGCAGCCACATTTGAATTAGTTTTCCATCAAGAAGAACCACTGTTTATATCCTTTTATTATAAGGAATCGTTCTCTTAAAATAACTATAGCTGAACACAAGGTACGATATTTATTTAGTAGTGACAGAAATTAGTTAGTAATATATTTTGCTGGTAGGAGTAAAGAACAGGTCCGTAATTTGAGTCAAATGAACTGAAGTTTTTTTATATATAGTAAATTTTTATAACCAAGGACCAAAATAAAAAGCTGTTGTAATAATAATAATTCATTAACAAAATTTTATTAACAAGAATCATTTAATAACATTGAATTTGACTTCATATAAACAATAATATTCATATTTGCAAAATTTAATTTTGATTAAAAATTAAATATTATTACAACATCTTAACCAAGAAGAACTGCATAAAACAATATTTTTTATAATAAAATTTATTCAGTGATTTGATATATGTAGGAACATCTAACAGTGCTATTCTGATAAAAAATATTTTATTGTTAATGTTGATTTCAATTTTAAGTAGAATTTGAAATAAATTATAAAACGAATCAACAGTCTTTTATTCCTATAAGTTAGCAGGCTCTACAAACAGTAAATCTGAACTCACCTGGGAAAGAATCTCTACAGTCAGGGTAATCAGGGCAAATAATCATCACCATTGATAAAGGAAAATTACATAGTTTATTTTTTATTATTGTTGCCCCACAAACAAATAAATTAAGTGCAATAGAGATTTACATAATTACCTTTTCAATCAATATAATAAATCAAACAACATTTGCATTATATTTTAATTCAATCAACAAACATCATAATCATAATAATAAATAATAAATAATAAATATATAATAATAATAATAAAAATTTTATTGTAATATATATATATATATATATATATATATATATATATATATATATATATATATATATATATATATATATATATATATATATATATATATATATATATATATATATATATATATATATATATAAATAAACAGGGTCCTGCAGCTCACCTCCCGTCTTATGTAGCTCATTTATTACTTAATGTAAAATTTTCATGTTTTGCAGACGTTACCTTTAACCTACGATGCATTTCAGGAATATAATTTTGGTTATACAAGGGTGTCACAAAAAAGTGTGACGTCACGATGGTGCATTTTTTTTAAATGGAACACATTTTTTTGCATATTTAGAGTGCCTCTTGTAGTCATCTATCTTCCTCTAAAATTTTGTCAACATCGGTTCAGTTATTTTAGAGAAAAAAAATAAAATATAAAAAAACTGTTTTGCACCATTGAATTTAAAAATGAATAAAAATACCAGTAGTTCTTGATTAATAGAATTAAACACAAAGACTTAAAATAAATAATAATAATAATAATAATAATAATAATTTTTTTTTGGTGCTTATATACAATAGTATTTACACAAGTCATTAAATATGAAACAGAATAGTATTAAAGAAACATAGTACAAACTAAAAATTAAAATAAATGGGTTTAAAGATAAAAAAACGTTAAAACAATTACAAAAAGTAAAACAACGTAACTACATTTCAGCGTAGACAAACAACATGTTAAAAACGGTAATCCAAAAATTCTTTGTAATCGTAGAAGGCCTGACTGATATGGAAATCTTTTATTTTCCCTTGTACTGCCTGCTTGGCAGATTTTTATGTAAATGGGAAGTTTATTATAAAATTGAATGGCCAGGTATCCCGGACCATCCCGACACCTCTTTAGACGCCAAAGAGCCGGCACCAAACTCTGCGAATTGCGCGTATTGTAGGAAGTGTACTTCTTCATGTCTGGTGTATTCTTCGAGATGATGTTTGACGAATATAAGATTTTCCAGTATGAAAGTGATGGCAGAGTTAGTACCTTAAGGTTTACAAATGCACCCCTACAATCAGCCCTATATGGCAAGCCAGCAACAATCCGAACAGCTCTCCTCTGCATCCGGAAAACCCCCGCAGCACCGGAGCTATGCCCCCATACAATAATGGCGTAACTCATTAAGGAGTGAAAAAGTGAAAAATAGGCCTGTCTCAAAACATCCTGAGTCACACAATCCGCAAGGCCACGCAGCAGAAACGCACCTGAGGCCAACCGTTTGCAGCAATAATCGGTGTGCATCCCAGCGCAAGCCCTGAATCGAGAGTATACAAAGGAACTTCACGTTTGCCTCAGTTAAATGATTCGGCATATCACGCAACGAAAAAACTAAGGATTGTGTCTTTGTGGCATTAAGATAAAGCTTGTTACATGTAAACCAGGATTCGGCCCTCAAAAGAGCCTCACGCGAACACTCCAGGGCCTCAGTACAATCCCCTCTGGCGCAGGAAAAAGTTGGGTCATCCGCAAACAGGGTATAGTGAACAGATGGGTCGAACTGTGGTAAATCATTTATATAAATAAACAAAAGAGGCCCCAGAACAGAGCCCTGAGGCACACCCACACTTATTGCCTCTTTGCAGACTCTACGCCAGCCACCCGCACAGTCTGAGTTCGGCCGGACAGATAGCTTCTCAATAGGGATATGGTATTTGCATCAATATTGTACGTTTAGCTTTTGCACGAGTATTTCGTGTGAAACACAATCAAAGCCTTGCTCAAATCACAGAAGCAACTAGCACATACTCCCGGTCCTCAAATGCCATGCGAACAATAGACACCAGATCCAGAATTGCGGAAGATGTGCGGAGTCCCTCACGGAAGCCAAACTGCTGAACCAGAGCAGCTCGTTACCCTCGAAGAAATCACACATTCGAGAGGCCAGAATTTCTCAAAAATCTTCGAAAATATTGGCAGCAAAGAGATAGGCCTGTAGTTGCTGAGATCACTACTGTCACCGCTTTTTAAAAATCAGATTACTACGGCTTGCTTAAGGACAGAGGAAAGATATTTTCTTCTATACATAAGTTAATCAGCTTGGTTAGAGGAATTATAATTAGGTTTTTACCATTTTTACCAACTCCACTGTCAAGCCAAGTGGGTCTCTCTTTCTTATTTTTAGGCTGTTAATAATATCCCTTATTTCATTAAAAGTAGCATTTGTCATGGCAAACCTGTCAGAAGGCAATTCACGAATATTCTCAACCGGATCCAGCGTCGACCCACCAATCCGTGCCTGCAAGTCCGTGGCCACACTTACAAAGAAATCATTAAACTGATCTGAAGTGAGATTAGTTTTCGTAACATCCTCCATTTTGACACCGCGATACTCGTTCAGTATTTTCCACATGCAACGGGCAGGATTTGAGGAGTTCATTATCAATGAGTGATTCGCTGATATCTTTGCTTCCTTTATAGCTCTTCGATAAATAATTTTATGTGATCTTAAACTTATAAAGTAACGTAATATCAGTCGCTTAGGTCATTTTGGTTAATTCGAACTGTACAGGGTGTCCAATTTAGTGTCAAACTCTTCAAATTTGAAAGCACTTTATTTTTCTTTAAATATGAGCCCCTGTATATTTTTGGGTCGTTAGATCCAGAATTAAAAAACAAAACATTTTTCTAATTATAACCCTATTAAAATTCCTAACATATTAAAAGTTATTCGTTGAAAACTTTTTGGCATCTGTTTTAATAGTAATACCATTGAATAAAAGTGGGTGGCTATGAAAAACAATTTATTGACATTGAAGTTTATTTAACTTACAAAACCTTATTTTGACGTATTATAAAAATTCGAGTAAATTATTATTAATTATTAATTAAATTAAATTAATTTAAGAAAAATTTCAATGTTAAATAATTATATTTTTATAAATATTAAAAATTTTGGCTAATATTTAAGTTATTTAAACCTTTTTCCCTAGGTAATAATTAACGTTATTAGGAAACTCTAATGTCAATAAATTGTTTTCATAGCCACCTATTTTTTTTATTAAATGGTATAACAAATTAAAATACATCCCAAAATGAGTTCTTAAGGGTAATTTTTGTGTTGGGGAATTTAAATAGGGTTAAAATTAGAAAAATGTTTTTTTAATTCTGCATCTAACGACCTAAAAAATATAGGGGCTCGTATTTAAAAAAAAATAAAGTGCTTTTTGAAAGTTTTAACCCTTTTTTGGGCCCCCCTGCAGTTCAGATTAAACATGCCCAAAGCTAATATTAGAAACTTAGAATTCCTTGTTCTCCCCAACTAATTCTATTAGTAAAGCCTAGTGGTATTTTTATTCTTTTTTAAATTCAATGGTGCATAACAGCTTTTTTATATTTTATTTTTTTCTCTCGAAATTACTGAACCGATAGACAAAATTTTTAGAGGAATATAAATAACCATAAAAGTACCTAAATATTAAAAAAAATACACAGTGTTTCTTTTAAAAAAAATGCACCATCGTGACGTCCCCTTTTTTGTGACACCCTGTATAACAAAATTATTTTCCTGAAATGCACCGTGGAATATAGGTAACATCTGAAAAATATGAACATTTTACAGTGAATAATAAATGAGCTACATAAGACGGGAGGTTTTATATATATATATATATATATATATATATATATATATATATATATATATATATATATATATATATATATATATATATATATATATATATATATATATATATATTTTTAAAGCCTTATAAGACTGTAGGTCATATTCATCATGTACTTTGTTTTTACAGATTTTTTTATGGTTGAAAATAATAATTTATCTGGATTAGGTTTTAAAAGCTTCACAGTCCGCAATAAACAAGAAATATACCTAAACCTACGCCCTTTTATTCATTTAAAACGTGCTTCTAAATCCTGGTTATCCCTTACTGGATTTTATTATGAATTTAGCTGCCAGAAAATCATCATTTTTACTTTCCATGCAATAAGCAAAGTATTGTACGCATGAAAAAGAAGCACCTTAGGGTTTTTGCAGATACGTTTTTTGCTCTCTAGATAACGAAGAACATGATTTCACATTTACGTCTGTACATCAGTGTGTCTGTCTGTTGACGATCCAAGACAATAATATATTAAATTAAAATTTATGTTACGTATAACACACAGGAAAGTACACGGTTTATTGTTTTTGAGCAATATAGCTTTACGAAAAAAATACAAGGGAGCTTGATATTTTATGTGATGTCCTAGTAATGTTTTTCACTTATTACATTATTTAGCTGTATGTTATTTTTAGAGCTTTTGTTTTTAATTGAGAGGGTGTTAATGTGTTTTTACTGTTTTAAGATTAAATTCAGTTTTAATACGAGGCCTTGTTTTTTATATTCATTTTTTTTATTAGAAATAATCTGAACTGTAACCTTTTTTTCACATTAAATTTTTGGTTATCCCAGATCTACAGAATTTTGCTTTAGTACGTATGTTATATTACGGAAAAAGTTTCGAAAAAACAAATTTTTATTATTTTTTTTTAAATTTGAACCCTTCTTAATTATTTTTAGGTTAGCCAGATTTATATAACATAAGTTTTAATATCTTTTGACAATTAAATAAGGCTACGAAGCACTAACATGCAGTGGGTGTCTTAAGTGAAATAAGTAGTCTTAGGACCTACTAGGGGAGAAGTTATATTGGCTTACTTCAAGGAGCAAAAGCCTTGAAAATACCTAGTCCAGAGCAATGGGTCTCCTACAGCTCGTCAATAAGCAAGATACGATAGCTTTCTTGTGAGAGTAGGGTTATTAATAAAGCAAATAAATCTGCTTTGAATAAAAAAAAATACTGAGAGTTGTCGGAGACGTTATTCTTAAGACATGAAAACGGCATTTCAAGAAAGGTCTGATTTGGGATACACATAAAGTGTACAGATTAGGAAAGAAAAAATACTTTCTGGCTCAAAAGAGCAATCAGAGTTTTAAAAGACTTTGCGACGGCAAACATGATTGTGATTGTGAAGAATGGAAAGCATTTAGGATTATCAACCCAATATCAAATAATGGTAAATATCTGCAATGCCCTGATCTTGTTTTTTACTAAATTCTGGCACAAAAAACTAAATATTAAAGTGAAGGGCACTATCGTCAGCATGGGGTTGGAGGCAAAAAATAAGATAAGTAATGTAAATAAGAAGTAAAAACGGTGTTATTTTACTGAGATCTAAAGTACTTTAGGGATAATTTGTCCATTGCTTAAAAGTGAGCACCTAAAATACCTAATATACTATAATGGAAACATAGTCAATAATAATGTTAGAGAAGGTAGCTTTATACACCTTAAACCGAAAACCTAAAATACATAGCGCCGACGAGGTGATACTTGATGAAAAAAATATAAATGAACTATATTCACTTCGAGTATTATACACAATTTACCATGCAATCCAAAACGCGCACATGTGCCTCTTGGCTATTTTAGTCAAAAAATTGGGCACCGTGGACTAAGGGGAACTATAATAGTTACACCGCGAAGCGAAGACTAATAGTCTCCTGTGCTCTTGCAGACAACGTACATACACCCAGATGATTTATTTAGAGCAGATCACCAACTTGCCATTAGCTCGGCACCGGCATACTTTTACCCCTGTGAGGCGCCCTATACACACTTTCCTGTAGCTTGGTATGGTTTTCTATTTATACTATATTTTTGCTAGCTGCTTTGAATCCCATTCTAAGAACCAACTGCATATTGTTAAAACGTTTACACACATATACTTAGTTTTCGCTGACTGCTTTGTTAAAATATCTTAATATTGTTTAAATTGTTGACTACTTCGAAAAACTGTTTTAAGTACTCTTTAAACATTGCTGAAAGTAGACACAAAAACCCATATTTACAAATACTTATTGTTTTTTTTTTTAATTTATAGTTTAAAATTTGACCTAAAACTTTACCTAATCTGCCGTTAATTTTGGGAGTTTTGTATTTTTACCAAAAATCTTAGCAAAATAAATAAAAACACGATTTTTTAAAATAAATTTCAAACATTGTATGATAATTTCATGTACCAATTATGTGATAAACGAGGGCAAGATAGTTTAATTGAATTTAATCTAATTGTCGTATTTAAGGATTGATATCTAAAAAATATAACGTCGAAAAAAAGTTACTTTAGATGTAACCAGCGCCTCTGTATGCAAAAAATCATCGAAATCGGTAAGGGTCAAGAAAAATAAAAACTTGCCATAATTTGAACTGGCTATTTGTGTTTTAGAGTCATACAATATTTTATAAATTTATAATTAGTATAAAAGTACAAAAAATAGTGTCACCTCATGCAGGTAACATAAACAAATTTAACAAGAAGTATAAAATGTTTTACATAAGAGATTGAGAAACCAAAAATTTAATTTCTTTTTAAACAAATACAGAAAAAACCAAAAGGAACTTTAACATAAAATTGTACTTTCTTTTGTTCAATTAGAGGGACCTGTATATATTAAAATTTGCCTGGTCTGCCCAGTAATTCATAATTTTGATCCTTTAAAAGAATGTACTAAATTATTAAATGAAATAAAAGTACCTAAATGTAAACCTTATTTCGTTTTAATGATCCACAGAAATACACAAACATTGTGGTATTCATCTAAAAGATAGTGAAGATAACCTTACTTTTCTCTCTGCTATTTCCCATAAAATTTTCTTTTTCTATTATTCATAATTGATATATTATTATTTATTCGGTTACCTAACGTTGCGTCTCATAAGAAGCACCTAATTTAAATATAAGAAATACTTACCTAAAGTAAAAAATGCCGGGTATGTTACCCTTGTATTTGCAAGACAAAATCATACAACCTCTAGGCATTTTATTATTATTTATTATAAGTAACAAACAATAAACACAAAATTATAGTCACAATTTAATAAACACTAATCACTAAAATAAGAAGGTTTTTATCAATCCAAAAAAGTTCTGCAACTACAAAATATAATCACACAAAGAAAAACAATCAAAATTAATACGGCGCAAACCACAACGAAAATGACGAAACCACAACGAAACAAGAAATTCGCTTGGGGGTTGATGAGACGACGGTTTTGATGCTACAGCGCGGATATAGTTTTATACGCGCCGTGCCGTTGCACCAGAAAACGGTACTCCGGCTCTCATAAAAGTATAATGTGTTGCCTAACTACACACTGATTTATCAGTGTGTAAGTAGGCAACACATTAAAATATTACGTGAAATTTTGTTATTGCGCAGAATCGGCAGGGCCCACTCTGACAGGTATTTTCATAGTGGGCTGGACAATTTTTGATCGAGTAGGTCATAGCATTGGGCTTCCATATACCTTTAAACTTCCTTGATCCCAACTTAGACCTTACTTGAAATGGGAACTATTTCTATGTCTGGAGAATGGTTTCCATATATTACATTTTTGCATCCCATATTTCATGCAATATATTTTTTTCTTTGCTCACTTTAAACTAAAAAACTTTCTCTTTTATTGATGAGGGCAGTTCTCTATCTCCAAACCCTAATTCTTCTCAACTACGGGTATTTTTTTAAATATGACACTAACAGTATGTTAATACTTAAGTAAGCTTTAAGCCTTTAAGGACTGTTCCAAAATAAAAACAAAAAAAAGTAACGGTGTATCATTTTAAGTAGCATGAAATCACACAAAATAACAAATCGCTATTGTTCGGTAGGATTTTATTTTGTAGTTGTGTAATACAAAACATCCCGATTGTTTTATTTTTTCATCTGCTATGACAGTGGTTAATTGTGTTTTTGTCTGAATTGCCCATTTACGTTGAAATTCCGAGGAGAAAAGACTGTTTAAAATGAAATATAATCTTAGTGGTACAATTGCCATAAATTCTAAATGAGAATGGTAAAAATGATATATCGTACGTTTTTTTCTTGTTTTTTATTGGCTTGCGGATTTAAAATTACGGCTTTATTACTTTGTTGCGAAATTGGAACATTTTTACAGTTTTCCGCACAGTTTTTCGATGACATCTTTCTTTCTGCTTTAAAAATTAAATCTCTAATTATTTCAATAATAAAAATTTTCAATCATCCGAAAAAAGCTTTGTTCTTAAAAAATAAAATTAATATACCCTAATGTTTAACAGTTTTTATTCTAAATAACAAAAAACAATCACCGAAAAGTAGTATCAAAAATTGCTTTTATGCTTAAAATAATAACTCTTAAAAATAATAAAATATATAAAATATATTAAAAATTAGAACTTACTTTTCCAACATGGCATCACTTAATACTGTTAGTTTTGGTTAGTTCTGGTAACGTAATTTTATTGATTGGTCATTAATTGCATTTTGGTGACAGATCTATTATTTGAGATTATAACAAAAAGGTAATAATTTGGTGATTGATTTAATAACACCTATAAAAAATACAATTTGTCAACTTAAGAGCTTTACATAAGACAATAACAAGAAATTGGAATTCGTGAAATGCTTTATAGTTGATTGCAACAAATAAGAGAAACTAGAGAGATTTTTCAAAACGCCTAACGTCCTTACAGCATTATAAAAATTCATGCATGTTGGTGTATAGCTTTTTTCAAGATATAAGAAAATGGCTAAAAGTCTTGACTGCTTCTGAGTGCTATAAAAACCCTCGAAATTAGCATTTTATGGTACTATTATAGTAGGTTGACCTAATTATCGCACCCGACCGTACAGGGTCGTATTCTCCTGACCGGAATAATATTATGTATTCATGATGTCCTATTTGCCTCAGGTTATATCAAATGTTTGGGTCAGTGCGGACCTGAACTATTTCCCTCTGTTGGCATGGCCAAAAAGGAATTTTCCGAGGATTTTTATTGGGGTGGGAAAAATCGATATGTCTGCTCATTTTCTTATATATTAAAAATATTTTTCAACGACGTACTTTACTTAGGGGGAAAAAAGAAAAGAACTTATTTCAATTAAAAAACGCACAGGGATGAAACTGAATGCATTGTTAGTATAATTTTAGGATGTTCCTTTTAAATTTAATTTTGTTAAATATGTTTTTTTAATAAATTTCAGTTTTAATACAAATAATTTTATTTTATTAAGAAAAAACTTATTTTACAATTTTTTTTAATGTCTCGCACTTCGCATCTATATGAAACTTCCTAGAGTTGCCCCTTGTCCATGTGAGCAGCTTGCATTAGAGAAAAAGCGCGATAAGCTTTCTCTCTTACTCCGCGTGCTGACTGGTCGGCGAAAAATTGTACATACCCCACCCCACCGACCAGCCAGCACTGGGAGTGAAAAAGAAAGAATATACACCTACAAGAGCGCAGCCAGGTACAGGCAGGGAATATGACTTAAGAAATGTTTAACTATTTCTCATTTACCCGGGTAACTGTAAAGATTCCTACTTTTACGTTAGTTTTTATATTATTATTATCTCTTTCTTGTCTGCCCCTTCCCGAACAAAATCCTGGCTACACCCTTGTACACCTGTTCTTCTTTCTCTCTCGCACGCTTGTTCGCACGGCTGAGCGACAAGGCTGCCTCTAGTAGGTAATGTAGGTACATGTTGACCAACTGTATTAAAAATTGTAAGGCGAGCAATCTTAAAGAAAATATGCTGAAATACGAATCCGTCACAAAACTATGGAACATACTTAGTTTTTACCATTTTTAAAAACATATATTGTTTAGTATGCAGCTAATTAAAGGAAAATGTCAAAAGACGCTTATAAATTGATTTATTTTAGTGACAAATTTTATTTCAACATTTACGATTGTCTAATCGTTGAAAAGGTCAAAATGTTAAGAAAAAACACACTTTATTGCACCCAGTTAAATAAACAACAATACAGGATGTTCCTTGATGATATGCGAATATTTAAGGACAAGGAAAACTAAGATAATTTACATTATAAACTATTATCCAATCCAAGAGTTACGTTTGGAAAATACGGGCTGGTAAAACCTAAGGAAAGACTAAAAGAAATTAATTAATTTTTCCCAAACAACTTGAGCTATTTTGGTGAACAAGGTGAACTATTTTCGATTCTTTTACAGGGTATCTCTGTAATTGTTAGTGATATTAACAAAGGAATATAGGCGTCATGTGCACATTTTGGTTAAACTTAAAAAAAGGTAAAAATCAAATTAGACAATTTTTACCTTGGGGGAAAATCAAAAAATTTGTCAATTTTAATATGACCCTTCTTAGTTAAAAAAAGATACATAAAAAAAAGTTTACTTATACAAAATTATTTATAATAATTGTTAAAAAAAATCTGCCGTTTTCAGAATAAGTATACTGCGTCAAATAAAAAATTATCGGACAGTCTGAGGTTCAGTCTTATTCAATCCCTCAAAAATCGAAAGGCCAAAGAATCTCCCGGGTTTTTTAAGATATAATAGCTGACAGGTAGCGTTGACGGGTTTTTAGCCGTCATTTCTTTTACGCATGCGTAAGACTTTAAACATAAGCCCAAATTTCCAAGTCACATGGTTTTGACATACGACAGTTGACAGGTGAAATTTAACAAATGACAGCTGCCATAATTTTTACGCATACAGCTATCCCACTTGAGGTAAATCCAGTCAGACAGCCAACGTCTACGTAATTTAAGTTCACCCAAGTTCACCTGAGGTAACGCGTCATTCTCATTCCCCATCTTCCTCTATTTTGAAAACTATATACAAAAATTTTTACGATATATTAATGTCGATGAAGGCAACTCGGCTGAAATATTTTCAAATTGGTGGCCTTTTCGGTTTTCCAAAAGTAGTTGTCAACTTACTTATTTTAAATGGAACACTCTATAATTCCTTTTTAGATTCCACAAAGATTCAGGGATATTATGTGTCTTTATCCCCAAGTCTAAGCGTTTTTAAGTTAAAAATGACGTTTGCCGCCCTAAATTAATTATCAATTTTTGCTACAAAAAAAACCTTTTTTTTTATCTTAGGACAGTCCACAATTCATGCCTAAGTACTAACGTACCGTGGGTGTCTTCCGTGTGGTGAGAGGATTTGTTCACACAGGACTTAAATTTTGGAGATTGGGAGGAAAGGGAAAAAACTTCTGCGGGCAAGGTTCCATGTCTTGACCTCTAGGGATGAAGGAACGAAGAAAGCGGGAAGTTCGGGGTCTCTCTAACTGAACTGTAAAAGGATTTTTAAAAGTTACTACGTGTTGCTCTGTTGGAAGCTACCAGAGAAGGAATTATACTGGTCAACTCCTCTGAGCAAAAACCGTGAAAATACCTATGAAGAGCGACAAAATCCCCTACAGCTCGACGGTGGGCAAAAGGGAAGAAGCCCTGTGAGCGTTGGATCATTAATAAGACGACGGCTCTTCTTTGAATGGAGTCAGAATGCTAAGTGTTGTAGGGGACGCCATTCCCCAGACATGACAACTATTCTAAAAGGGTTGATTTGGGATACCTACAAATTTACAAATTGGAAGAAGAGAAATATTTTTTTTGGCTCGTAAGAGAAATCAATCTTTTGTTTTTGTTTAATCTAAAGTTTAACTTCTTGTTTAACAAGAAGTTAAACCTCAAAATTTTTACAATATTTTAATAACTATTAAGACAGGGTGTGGCTACAAATTTTACTCTTACAATTAGTTGGCTATGACGGTGACAAAACTATAGGGATTGTTTTTTAACGCCTAAGTATTTCTAAGTGAACTTAAAATCCGTAGCGTAATTATCATAAAAAATATTCAATTGCCAATAGTTTGAAAACAAAAACTTTTTGGAATAGACAACTCTACACGAATTTGTCCTTATTTTTAATGCTAAATAAGATAAAATTTCAAAATGTGGGTTTCTATAAAAAAAAAATAACAGTTTTTTCACTTTCATTATAAACATTATTTCTTAAATACCTTGTTTAATAGTTGCTAAAACATTGTAAAACGTCTGTTAAATAAAGCAATTTTAACAACAAATTCAACTCGAATTAAATAATATAGGCTTTCTTAGAGCAAAAACAGATTATTATTTTTAACGTAAAAACTTTATGTCAAAAACGCTCAGACTTAGGTATCTAATATGATACATAAAATCGGCCTGAAATCTTGTTTAGAATCTAAAAATGTGATAACATATAGAATGTTTCATTTAAAATAGGCAACTTCACACCTACTTCCGGTGCACCCGAAAGTGCCACCAACTAGAAAACTTTTAAGTAGAGTTGCTTCTATCAAATAAGTACCTATACCCTCTAATTTTTAAAATTTTTCTATGTATAGTTTTTGATATATACATAGAAGTAGTTCCTGGTGGGACACCCTGTATGTTAACTGAAAAGTGAACTTTGTGACTGATTAACACTTTAACTGTCAAAACATTTCTTTTATTAATTACTCGATTTGTGGTTATATTATATAAATTTTACAAAGCAAGATTAATGTCTTTTTTGTTAAAAAATAGTAAATGCCAAACCCAGCGATTTTCTCGTATTAATACCAGAAAAACGAAGTCAAGTAAGTTTACACAGCCTAGATCTAGATGCTTGTAAAACCTGTGTCAAGTATATGTACACAATGACGAAGAATTAACACTGCCTCTGACCATAAACGGTACACATGGCAATTAAATTAAATCACACCTGTTTTTAAAAAGTTTAAAAATTTTTGTTGCACTATTCACAACAAAACCTACATGTTGTAAAAACAAAACAAAAATTAGAAAAGTTGCGTCATTTACGTTAAAAATCAGAAGGAACTTTTTTTTCCAATTTTATATCGGCAAACTTTTTAAATTTCCTCTTTTTTTTAGTTTAGCAATTTAATTTCCAATTCCCTAAATAGCTAAACTTTTAGGCCACTTTTACATGGGTGTGGAATATAAAAAGGTTATAATTAAATTTAATTTAGGTTAGTATTTTACGTTCTCATTAGAAGAGATGAAGTACTT
Organism: Listronotus oregonensis; assembly: GCA_019359885.1. Lineage (NCBI taxonomy): Eukaryota > Metazoa > Arthropoda > Insecta > Coleoptera > Curculionidae > Listronotus > Listronotus oregonensis. The sequence continues at coordinate 42,788 of JAHBCN010004725.1, read as the reverse complement.
TCTGGGAGCTTTTATGGCTCTATTTACCGGGTGACAACTAAATCACTACCGAGACTTTAATTTTATTGAATAAAAACATATTGCTCTCAGATTTTATTATGATATATTGTGTCATCAAATGCACATTTTGGATTTAACAGCATCTGCCTATAACTTTTGGTTTGACCGCAACTGGCTTTATTTTTGATATTTTAAATGGAACACCCTGTATATTTTTTAATATTCGAATTCGGTAAGTCATTCTTAATAAAAAACCTGTATTTACTCGTTTTTGAGAAAATGGTAATTGAAAATGTCCAAACGACCGCACATAATATGGCGGTCGTTTGCATATAATAGCATCTTCCTGTCACTTTTAGTTTAACCGGAACTGGCGTTAATTTTAATATTTTAAATGGAACAGCCTGTATATTTTTTAAGATTCGAATTTCTAATATAAAACCAAATGTCCAAACGACCGCACATAATAAGTGCGGTCGTTTGGACATTTTCAATCGCCATTTTCAAAATAAATCAAAATGAATTAGTAGCTCTTAAAGAGCTTCAAAATGATAAAACTATCAAAATTCTTCCAGCAGATAAAGAAAATGCCACTGTAGTCATGGATGCAATCACTTACGACAGGAAAATAGACGATGTTCTTCGGAAAGGTAAATACAGATCTCTTGATCAAGATCCAACAGCATCCATAGAGAACAGTATTTAAAGGACCCTAAAGAAATAAAAACTCTTAACGATGAAACAAGAAAAGCTTTAACACCACATCACAGTAAACCTCCTCATTTCTATGGACTACCGAAGATAGGTACACAAGGACAATGCACCCACAACTGCACTGGAAAAACACCTTTTATAACTAGTTAAATCACTGGTCGGTAAGTCTCCATCTTTTGTTAAGAACTCTAGTCATTTTGTTGACATTCTCAAAAATGTAGAAATAGGACGATACTTTTGTGAGTTTTGATGTAGAAAGTCTATATACGAACTATACAAACGAACCAGTAGAAGAATCGTTAAACATTATCCGAGCCAAGCTCAACGAAGATAAAACACTAGTAGAACGCACCACCCAGCCGCTGGATGGAGTGATGGATTTGTGTGAGCTTTGCCTCCGCAATTAAAACTGCACCAATTTAACCAAAAGTTTGGCTAAGATATGTTGACGATATTTTTGTTGTATGGACAAGTTATGACGAAGACCTTGAAGATTTCTTAAAATATCTAGATTGTCTCCGACCTTGTGTTAAATTCACAATGAAAAAGGAGCAAAATTCGGCCCTACCTTTTCTTGACGTTCTAGTCAAGCGAAATAATGAACATATTCAAACCTCGGTATACAGAAAACCTACCCACATGGACAATATTTACCAGAATTCTAAATACTCCGACGAAACGAAACAGGGGGTCATACTTACTTTATATAATCGTGCAGTGACCTTATGTAACAGTGAGAAATCCCGGCAAGAGGAAATAAATGACATAACTAGGGATCTTAAGCAAAACAGATACAGTGAGAGACTGGTAAAGGAAAGTATCGAAAAATGTCAAAATAACACAAAAATCTCTAACTCCAACGAGACTCCACATGACCAAATATTTATGACAATTCCATATATTAAAGGAACTTCGGAAAAGATCCGCAGAATCGCGAATAAGTATAATATTAAAACGGCATTTAAATCTCAAAGTACTCTAAGAAGCATTCTTACTAAGACGAGACCAGACAACAAAGTTTCAAATAATGACTGTATCTACCAAATTCCCTGAATTGGTGGGTATACATCAGGGGAAACAAAAGACCACTCGAGTTAGAGTCAAAGAACACAAAAAACATACGGAACGAGGTGAAACTTCGAAGTCAGGAATTGCCGAACACGCATGGTCAAAACAACACCGCATACAATGGTCGGAAGCAAAAACTATTCATAAAGAAATGAAAATTTAAAGAAGCTGTAATAATTGTTAACAACTAAAATGTATTTAGCAAGCCTAGTATCGATATGCCGAGTATCTGACAGCCGTTGCTAAACCGTCAAAAGTCGGTCAAGTTTCGGTGAACAAGGGATAGTATATAAGTCGTAGCTTTTAAAAAAAGTTTTTAGTTATTACTTGAAAACGGTTGAAGATACATCACTAACCGAAACGTTGCCTAACACCTCCAAGGATATGATAGGCAGATGCTAATATATCCAAAATGTGCCTCTGTTGACACAATATATTATACTTTAATTTAAAAACAATACTTTATCATTTAAGAATATAAAAGGCTAGGTAGTGATTTCGTTGTCACGCGGTATAAGGTGATTATGAGCCTTAAGGGCGTTACCCATTAAATAAGTTTTAGCAGGCCTTAGCTGCTTATGTATACAAGATCTAAAATAACTGAGAGAGAGAGAAAGAGAGAGAGAAGGGGAGAGAGAAATTAGCGAATTCGAAAACCTATCTTATGAGGAAGAGAAGGAGGAGAAAAACTGACAGAAGAACCAAAAGACAAATTGGTAGCAATTTTTTCGATTTTTAATTTGGCGGTAGAAATAATGTTATAACTTTAAAAATCATTATTTTTTTCATCTTGTTGTTTTTTTTTAACATTTTATTATTCTGTACTCCAATGGCGATAACAAAAATAGTTTTTAGCTAAAATTAAAATAAACCGTATTTTCTGGAATAATTTCCTTTCCAATTAATTTTCAAGCACATCATAAACATTTTTTGACGGTTTCTTTGTAAACAAACTTTTATTTACAACTCTACTTTGTGTTTTGGTTTTGTCCTCCTTCATACTCCCCCAAGTTAAAATTCTTAAAATAACATTTCTTTTCACAAAAAAAGGAATATGTAAATGACATATGTTAATATTAGGTTTATATAGAAGTATATATAAAATAGGAAGAAAAGTTATATAGGCATCATAAGGGATTTATTTGGCATGCATCAAATGGTATACCTATTTTTATTTAAAAATAAAATAATTTTTGCATATCACTGGCTGATTAATTAACTGTTAGCTTAAAAAGTTTTTAAAAACACTATTTATCAATTGAAAATAAATTATTATTTTTAAAAAAACCTGTTTAGTATGCTACATTTTTAAATATATTTTTATTTTTTATACTGACATTTGTAATGTTAATTATCAAGACAGATCTATATTTAAAAATATAAGTTGGTATTGTGAAAAGCTTAAACCTAATGCCGATTTTAAAAGTAGTTATTATTTTAAAAGGAAATAAAATTATATTTCATAGAAATTGTTTAATACTAAAAATATTTATAACTTCAAAAGAGGTCATTGTTATTAATTTTAGGTAGTCCTATTGAAAATACCTAACGAAAAGTATCTATAGATTAGGTTTAAGAGGGTAAAAACAAAAAGTAAAATAAATAAAAACAAACCTTTATAAAAAATGCATTTTATTAATAAATTTGCTTGCTTTGTTATAATAAAATACTTTGGGTATAACATTTATACTAACTAATAATATATATTTAATTTTTCTATGCTTCATAAATTCAATTTTGCTTTTATTATTGGTCTACGTATTTTCTACGAAATTGCTACAAAAATTCCACATATTATAGCCACCACAACTGTCACATAAATCAAAAAAATACTGTTATAGTTCAAAATTTATTAGTTTATTAAATTCTTTTAAAATAATAAGTAATAAATGACTCAATGATATATTTCATAAACATAGTTATACATAATATGTAGTGATTTTGTACCAAATTAATTAAAAAAATAAAGCAAAAAATATTTATAATTTGCATATCTATGATTTAAAATAAAACTTGTCCTTAATTACATGTAAATAATCTGCTTCCGCGGTAATGGTAATTTTATTTAGGAGTTTTATCTACTTTTGAAAATAATATAACTTTATTATCTATGAAAGTTATTTAACAACTAGTACAGGAAATGAGGCATTTTGACTGGGAATTTTTTGTCCTGCATGGATATACCTGAAATTTTCACATAATGTGAAAATCCGCCCAACGCCCAAGGATCAAAATTTGCCGAGCTGTGCTTTTATCCTGGGGGTGGTTGCCACCCCATCTTAGGGGTGGAAATTTTTTATTACATTTTTACCATAGAAATCGATAAAGAAAGCTATTTTAAGAAAAAAAATTTCCATACATTTTTTTCGTTAAACTAATATTTTTCGAGTTATTCGCGATTGAAAGTAAAAGTTTTTCGACGAAAAAATCGAAGTTTTTAATGGGTTTTTCACGAAAAACTCTAAAAATATCCATTGTATAAAAAAAACGGTGAAGAGCAAAATTGTAGCTTATAAAAAAACTAGAAAAAAATGTTATTTTATATTTTCTCTACAACCAATACAGACCGAGCTTGTTAATGGTTAGCTTTTGTTCGTCAAATGCTAAATTTGAAAGATTCAAAGTCAAATACCGGGAAAAGTTTGCATTTTTCAAGGAAAACATATAAGGTCTTTTTTAAAGTATATGATAGGACCTTTTTTTAAAAACAACAAAAAAAATTAGCATGTAAATTGAGCAAGTTATGGTAAAAATTAGGTCGGTCCCTACTTTTTTCAACGAAAAGATCATTAAAAACAACCTCCTAATTCCCCTCTTAATAAAAAAAATGGAGCTGTACCCGTCTGCAATTCTTTTTATATATGTATTATTAATAGATCCTATAAGTTTATCTAACTTAAAATGCTTAATTTTAGAAAAATCGAAGCTTAAAATGAAAAACGATTTTCCGCAATTTCGTAAAAATAACCATTTTCTTCAAAATAACTCCAACAATACTGGAGATATGAAAAAAAGCTTGGGTACCATATTATAGCTTTTTTGATAGCAAAGACTTTTCAGTTTATAGATTTTTCTGTAAAATAAATATTTAGCCAGATATGGCCGTTTAAAAGCCTTTATTTACGAGCAAGCACTACCTTATTCTAGCCCTTTAAACTCGTCTCATTTTAAAATTAAGGGATTAAAAAGGATTTAATTTACATAGCCTTATAGCTCTTAAAAAAACCTACAATTTGTTTTTTTAACTTTCTATCATTAAAACTAAAGAAGCTATGAATAAAAAACCAATCAACTTTTTTTTCGTAAAATTCGAATTGCCCACCTGGGAGCATAATATTTTATAAACGCAGTATACTTTATACTTTTACCGGTATAATTTTTGTATGTAATTCTACTTTCTTTTCCTATTGATATCTATTATATTCGTTTATAAGAATTGCAATGTTGTAAGGAGTGGTTTTTAAGGATTGAAAATTTGCAAAAGAATGAATATTTCAGGCAGTAATATTTTTAATTATTAAATCTGTTTTAATTAAGCTATAATAAGGGTAAATTTATAAGGGTCGAAAAGTTGCAAAATGAAATTAGTACTTATTTTAAGCAACAGCATTCTAAAATTAAATCACTATGGTAAATTAATCATTTTTTTAGGGTAATTTTTTTTTCACTTTAAGCTCTAACAAGAGTTGATTTTTAAGGGTTAAAATAATTTTAAATTGTATTTTAAAGCATAAAACAATCATTAATTAACTAATCCAAACCAACTTTTACCTACCTTAAGGTTTAAAATGCTATTCTATAAGTTTTGACAATTAGTGGTAGTTTTCACCCCTAAAAAACAAAAAGCGCACATCACCCTGAAATAAAATTTAAAGTAGAGGGTTAGAAGCGCCTAATTTCAAATTTTTATGCAAATCGATGCAGGATAAAAAAAATTGCAAGGTTTTGCCATTTTTTAGCTTTATTTCCGGGACTATAATTATTATGTATCATCAAATCGTTTTAATTTGTTAAAAAAAAAATTTTGTAAATCTTATAAGGGGTGGTGATTTAAAGGTTGAGTTATGGTAGTTAAATATTTATTATACCGTAAACTGTTAAAATATTGTTTTCTACAATAAAAGCGGTATTAAATAATTTTAAAATAAAAAAACAATTTTTTTTTGTAATTTCGTTATTAAGGGTGATTGGTGATTTTTAAGGATTGAAACGTTACAAATATAATGTTAGATATAACTTACAATATAAAAATAGATTCATTCTACATATTTAGCTATGATTTAATTTACATAAGGTCTATTTCTACGGTTTTTTAATTTTTTAGCATAAGGTGTGGTTTTTACCCCCTAAAAATATAAATCACATCCTAAGCATATATCAACTTTGATCTAGAATCTAGAGGGTAAAAGCAACTTTATTCCAAATTTTCATAAAATTTTAAACTGTACAAAAAAATCCGGAAATCAAACACCCATTCACTGTACTAAACAGTAGGCATTTTAAAACATAATTAAAAACTATCAAAGATATGTCACAACCATCAGAAAATTAAGAACCTTGGCGTAACAAAGATCACATCTGTCAAAACAGACTTTTGTTAAAAATATAATGCCTGTTAGGAAGTTAATATTTGTCATTAGCTAATAATATAACTTTTATTAAAAATAAAAAAGCATTTCCAAATGACCTCTGTATTAAAAATCACCTTTGTGATGATATAAGACAAGAAAATACATTTTAAAAGATTATTTTATTTAAATTTAGTGATGGCGTTTTCTTGACGTCAGATAATTTGTAAGAGTCGTAACTTTAATATTGGCACCGTGCGCGATGACAACGACATCTGACGGCTGCATTAAATCATGCTTCAAATCCATGGGAGAGGTGTAAGTTTACTTATAATATTTATTTATTTTACGTAAATTAATATAATATATAAGCACTATAAAAGTAAAGTACAATATCAATGGTGAATAAACAATTTTAAAGCTTAGAAAGTAAGTATAAAAAGTGTGTTTTTAATAAAAAAAGTTCTTGGACTTTTGTAGAATCAAACTCGGACCTTATTATTGGGAAATAAGATTATCCGGTGTAATCAATGCAAATGAGAGTTAAATAACATTACAAATGTCAGTATAAAAAATAAAAAAATATATATTTAAAAATGTAGCAAACTAAACAGGTTTTTTAAAAATAATAATTTATTTTCAATTGATAAATAGTTTTTTTAATAACTTTAGACAAAAATCGGCAATTGGTCCGATAAGTGAAAAATCTCCTGACAAACTTACGAGTCTAGGGCTTTTTTAATATACTTAACACTAATATGTACTTTACTTACTTAAAGGCTTTGCAGCCATTTTCTCTATTCACAGTCGCAGGAGACTACACAGACACTACTTAGTCTACTAAAAATAATCTTTTTCTTTTTGAAACTAGCAAATCATTAAAAAACTTCAGGAAAAGGCAGGAACAAACGGTACACGGCAAGAAACGATAAGTTTTTCTTTTTGTTACGTCAAATTTGAAAGTTCGCCTAACCTCGAAACGCGAACGTCATTCGGCTACTTACTTTCTTCTTTTAACTGCATTTATCCATTTTAACCTTTTTTTCTAATTTCCAACTAGCAGTTGGAAATGTATAAAATTTGCAGTAACTATTTCTGCCAGTACTCTGACATTTAAGCACACAAAAACTATTATGAACCATTTTTATTATTTTTATCTATAGTCTACATTTGAATCAAGCATGATTTATCCATAGCGAGCGCTGCAATCAATTCATCTGTCACCACCATAATATACTTCGCACCTTGCTAATAGTTTAGTACTAGAACTACTATGCGTTGTTTTCTTATACTTAAGCTCTTACAAATCCGATTACTCATGCTTAAGACCCACACAATATGTCAGAATTGAGATCTTGTTTCAACAATGTTTTATGCTTACTTTAGTATAAAGTGGTAGTTGCTGTCTCTTGGTGTGTATTGTTTACTTTAAAAGTATACAATATATAAAATCATTTTATATAAAGAAAATTTGGGACTAATATGGATAAAATTAGTGCCAAAATATTTTTTAAAGCCATTCAGTTTTAATAAAATACTATAAACTAATTAAAGATGCGATTATCATATAACTCTCACAATCTGTCAAAATGAAGAACTTCTTCCAACTAATATTAATACTTTTATTATACATTAATGGCTAAAGTTAGATTATGTGTATTTCCTCCGAACATTGCAGTATATATTTTTTTAATGCAGTATATCAATAATACTATTTTTAATGAAAACAATCAGGAATTAAATTATCGTTTCACTAAACCTGCAATTTTTTATTTTAGTATTTTTTGCGTTCTTTAGAAAAGTATATTGCTATTTTAACGAGATTAATTTACCTCTTTCGATCTTATTCAACAACTTATCTCTCTAGTAACTGCAGTATCAATAACTAAAGTATTAAAGCCAAATCCAGCTGTAGATCTTTTTTGTGTCTTTTTTTTGCCAAAAAATAATTTTAAAAAATATTTTCTTACCTTAACACATTTTACTTAGAGAAACTTCGGATCGAAAGCAAATTTTACCTAGGAATCTCGAAACACCGGAAAATTTAGCGGGCGGCCGACACGACACGACGGTGGAAACATAACTAACAGAAAATTCGTTTCTCTGTTCGCTACATACAGCCTACCTTAAAGCGTTCTCTATTGCGTTTTCTGCAGCAGTATGATTATTAGAGCGACTAAAGTATTTTAATTTTCTAGACATCACACACAGTTATTAAAAAGAGTGATTGTGCGTTAACATTTTGTCAACGTTCCTACATAGTCAACACATAATTTGTCATGAGTAAAAAGGTAATTGTGAAAAATGAGCTATATTCAGCAAAAAAAAACTACATTCTGTTAGAAAGGGTCTTGCCGAGTTTTCATATAAAATATGCACTGGCATCGTTGTTGACCTTAATGCCTTTATTATGTTGCTGGTTGTTGAAAATAATATTGGGCCAATTATCATACTTCTAGCCTTATTCATTTTTGTAAAAAAGGGGTCGCAACCCCTAACTTCAAAGTTGTTTTTCTACGAAACTGTGTTAGATATTTAAATAAAACCAAGGCAACATGGGAGGTAAAATTTAGTATTTTATGTCATATTTTTTTCATAATTTATCAACCAATGATAAGCCAGGAAACCAAATTGTAAAAAATTAAGGGTGGTTTTTTAAGGCTACTTAGAATTTAATCATTACTTATACCAATAACAGAAATAAACATGAATAACATATTTAATAATAATAATAAATTTCCATATAGGTAGGCACATAGTGTATTCCAATAAAAGCAAGGAAGTTTGAAGGTACTCGTATATGGAAGCCCAATGCTATGTCCAGCCCACTATGAAAATAATGAGTGGCCGCCGCGACTCTGCCCAGTAACAAAATTTCACGAAATTTTATTATGTGTTGCCTACTTACACACTGATAAATTAGTGTGTAGGTAAGCAACACATTATACTTTTATGAGAGCCGTAGTACCGTTTTCTGTGCGACGGCCAGCGCTATAAAACCATATCCACTGCGTACCGTCGTTGTCTCATCAACCCTCCCAAGCGAATTACGTGTTTCGTTGTCGTTTGCGCCGTATTAATTTCGATTGTTTTCCTTTGCATTATTTTATTTTGTAGTTGCAGAAATTTTTTGGATTAATAAAAACCCTTTAATTTTAGTGATTAGTGTTTATTAACTTCTGACTACAGTGATTATTGTTTGTTACTTATAATATCGTAACAAAATGCAAATCCAAGGGCAACATACCCGGCATTTTTTACTTAAGCTAAGTATTTATGGTGCTTCTTATGAGACGCAACGTTAGGTAACCGAATAGATAATAAAATATCAATTATAAATTACAGAAAATGATTTTTTTTAACAATAGCAGTGAGAAAAGTAAGATAATCCTAACTATCTTTTAGATGAATACCACAATGTTTGTGTATTTATGTTGATCATTAAAAAAAATAGGTTTGGACTTAGGTAATCTTATTTTAAGTTCCTTTTTGCTTCTTTTGTATTTGTTTATAAAGAAATTGGATTTTTGGTTTCTTAAACTTACAGTATAAACTTTTTAAGGACGACATACTGTAAGCACATAATATTTAACGGTTAATGTTACAATGGATACCTACCAAAGGTTACTAAACATTTTTAACCACTTTTCTTCTGTCTCATAAATCTTTCTTATGAGTGAAAAGTATATGCCTAAGAAGCAGTTATAAAAATGTTTACTTTTTAATTAGCAACCAGAATCTTAGGATCTTTTACTGAAGTCGGTGTAGATATAGATTACCTGCATGACGTGACACTATTTTATTGTATTTTTATACAAATTATAAATTTATAAAATATTATTTGACCCTAAAACACAAACAACCAGTTTGAATTATGGTAAGTTTTAACTTTTCCTGACCCTTGCCGACTTCGATGATTTTTTGCAGGGGCGCTGATTACAAATCCATAGTAAGTTTTTTTCGAAAACGTTTTATGTTTTAGATATTGATCCTAAAATATGATTATTAGATTAAACTTATTTACACTATCTTGCCCTTCTTTTGTCACAAAATTGGTAATAAGTATATGAAACTATCATACAATGTTTGAAATTTGTTTAAAAAATCGTGTTGTCATTTATTTTACTAAGATTGTATAAATGTGTAATTGTAAATGTAAAATTGTATAGATTGGTAAAAATACAAAACTCCTAAAAATATAGACCATTTAAAGAGAAGGCTGTCAAGTGGCGCCATCTATTCTTTAAATATTAAATTAGATAATATAAAATTCAATATTACACAATAATTTTAAATATTCTATAATAGTATCGTTTAATAACCACGATTTTGTGCAAAAAATAAAATAAAAACAGTGAAAGTATAGTTAGTTTGAATTTGACATTTGATGTCAAGTTTTTACATGGTAGCAAAGAATTATGCAAGTCTGGACCTGACCTCTGACCTCCTATTTATTGCGCGAACTCCGCGGGACCAATTCCCCAAAACCCACTACCCTGCACGCCTAGACAATTTTGTTCTACAGCATTGGCCTTCCATATACCTTCAAACTTCCTTGAATAAAAGTCACTAAAATTAAAATAAAAATAGCTCATTATGGTATATAAAACTTATAGTTTTTTATTTAAAAGTATACATAATTCAATATTTGTCACTATTTTCTTCTATAGTTGTTCTATGGTGGTAGCAACATAGAAACCGCTTTGGTCCTGGTCCCGGGCTATAGAGAATGAGTATGCTCAGTCCTACTGACCCCTATGAACCAGCATATCGCCTCAAAACAAAATAAAGAAAAACCCTCACAAAATCAGAATACTTATCACAAAATTGTAATATTTTTTCAAGAATAGACATCAATAAAGATTTTTTACAACAGTTAATTTTGTTGTATTAAATTGCTATGCGGGGTAAGTTGGAAAAGTAAGTTTTATTTTAGATTTTTACCTAGGAAGTTCTGCCTTTAAGATATTACATAATTTTTAATTCTGAACAAGTTTTTTAAATAATATTTTTTTTAAGTTCAAAAAAAACAGGTAGTTTTCTCTTATGATATATTTGTTAATTTGCACCTACCTCGTATACGCTAAGCAATATTAAAACTTTGATTAGTGTTTTATAAGTCTGAGGATATGCAGAGATTTTTATTAAGAATAATTTTTTTAATTTTCGAAGTTCTTTCTGACTCCGACGGAAAGGTCAGGGCAGTGAAAGTGCAGACACAAGATGGTGTCTTCACTAGAAGCATCACAAAGGTTTGTCCGTTGCCAGAAGAAGGGCGGCAATGGGACACTCTCATGTCGGATGAAAACAACAACCTGGTTGTTGGAGTGAAAGACCCCAACAACCAATTCACTCTTGTAAATATTCTTTCGAATTCTTTCTCTAGTAAATTTTCTTCCTTGTAAATACTTTCACTGTCTATCTCTCTCTATCTTCTCTAGGTAGGTTTAAAGGTTTAAAGTGGTATAACACCCCTCCACCGCTATATTCTCTAGTTCTCTCTTGAGGCCCAAGAGGTCAACGCCGAGCAGTATGTTGCAGAAACACTTCTTGCAACTTGGAAACTATTTTTTAATAGCCCAAAGTCAGTTAACTTTGCTTCTAATTCTTAATAAAATATTAAAAATCTAAAAATTAAACACTTATTTTCCTAAATAAACGTGACAACAGGGCTTTATTAAATTCCACATATCGAAACAGGTATTCAATTCTCGGAACTCCTCTTCCAATTTAAAATTAAGAAACCAAAGGAAACCGCCCGTCGCTAGGCTACGCGAACACATCGACATGCTTCCTTGAACCGGTAATGCGTAGCAGGTCGAAACAGCCAATGAGAGCTTGAACGTGAACGCGAAGGGTAGTGCAGACGCAAAAGGGGTAGGATAGCGTCGAAAGAGTAGGTCACGCGCACGTCAAGTAAGTAGACCAATATAGTGGGCATCGAAGGTTGTACAGTGGGTCTCGGAGATGACAAGGCGATAACAGATAAAATTGCAGTAAGACCTCTCGTTTCAAGAGAAAATGTCTGAAAGTTGTTCTTGTATTTTGGGCGAATAACCGTAATATTCTATTAAATTTGAGTAAGACCTCTCGTTTTAAAGTTGTTCTTGTATTTCGGGCGTATTACCGAAATATTCTATTAAATTCCAGTAAGACTTTCAATTTCTGTCTGTAAACCATGGTCTGAAAGTTGTTTTTGTATTTCGGGCGGATTACTGAAATATTTTATTAAATTCCTTGATGAGAATACATATTCTCATGTTACAGTGGAATCCCGATTATGCGAACACTGATTATCCGAACATCCGATTATCCGGACTCATTCGTCTCAGCTCGTCAACTTAAAAATGTTTGGTGGCGCAACGAAATACGTTACGACAAGCCGCCGACCGTATACTCCTGCCCTCATTTGTTTACGTTCAAATTACATAGATATTAACTATGTACATAATTCATTATTGTTATAGCTCTTTTTTATGCATCGTTCAATAATACCATACTTAAACAAAGCAAAATTTTGTTTGATTTGACTTTGAAATCGATTATCCGGATATTCGATTATACGGAATACCCCTGGTTTTAATTGATCCGGATAATCAGGATTCTACTCTAGTATGAATTACTGCCTTCTTTTTTCTGTAAACAAATAAAATAAAAAAGTTATAAGTTGTTTATATATTTTTTGTTGAATTTAATTTGACATGTAAGTAAGGTTTAAAAGTAAAATAAAGTGATTAAAAGAAAAGGACAATACTGGCCTTCAAGTGAAAGTGTTGTAAAAAAAAAAGCGAGCAGTGAATAAAGGAAAAGTGATTGGTGAATGGTAGTTTTTCCGGAAATTAGCAGAAAGTAAAGGTAATATGTAACGTTATTGGTGAGATAGTGAGTCAAGAATTATTACCGGGTGTCCTTAGAACGGTAAATGACTTCCAAATTTGATTTAAACTTTTCTAACTTTATAGTAATAAAAAACATTCTCAAAAATAAATAAATTCACGCTTCATAGACTCTGTATGGCATTTGATTTTAAACGAGAATTAACTAAATTTCTTGCTGATTTAAAGCAAATTTTGGCCAATTTTTCTAAGTAAAATTTACAACTTATTTTACATATTTTTTGTAAAAGTAAGCTTTGCTAGATTGTGAACAGATACTATTGTCTTTAGATAAAAAGTTATGTTTAAGTCTTTTAACCTCTTGACAATTAATTAGGACGATTCTAGTGAAAAAGTAAACCTTTTTCTTTTTTCCATGATTTTAAAGTACATAAAATTTCAAATCAACTATTTGTTAAAGGGATAAATTTTAAGTTTAAAAATTGTTAAAACACTCAATTTACTCATTAAAATAATTGTACTGAAAATGCATTGTAAATAAACTTTGTATATGTATTCAATTCGTAGTGTCTCAATAAGTAATCGTCAATACACAGACCATTCAAACCTTAATTCGCACCTAGTGGGTGTCAGTTCTCATTTAGTTATCAGCAGAGTCTGTCGACAACAATTTGTGGTGCGGATTTTATTGAGTAACAATTCACATTGATTGTGTGCCGCTAGAGGCCACTTTTCCTACATTGAAAATTGTTTTTTTTTACATATTTTATAAGACTGATGCAAGGCCTTTAAAAAGGTGCTCTTCATTTAACTCGCTAAATCCAACCGTTTAGACGTAAATTGCCTTTAAAAATTAGGTATATTTTTTTTTTCATTTCATTACCACCAGATTCCAGGTAATTGTAACTCGAAAACGAATGACATTTTGAGAAAAAAATTATATGAGGTTATACTATTATTTTGTTATGTAGAATCACCCTGTTTATATATATATATATATATATATATATATATATATATATATATATATATATATATATATATATATATATATATATATATATATATATATATATATATATATATATATATATACAGGGTGTTACTTAATGGTATGTCATAATTTGAAAGAGGCATTCCTGGATCGATTTTAAGTCGAAAAGTTCATATAAACGTGGGCCCTAAAATGCTTAGTTATTAAGATACAGGGTGTTAAAGTTTGGCTAAAAGCCAAAGCCATAATTAAAAAAAAAAAAAAAAAAAACAAATAATTATCCAGAACATCTTATACACTCTATTTTTAAAAAAAGGATTCATCAATTTTATAATAGTACACCAAAACCTCAAAAAAATAGTGCCAAAACAACACATCTCTCTTTACCATACGTACCAAAATTATCTGAAAACCTGCAAAAAATATTCAAAAAAGAAAATATAACAGTGGCTCATAAGGGGCACAATCTTCTTAAACAAAATTTCAGTTATCTAAAAGACACTATTGACAAAAATAAAAAAAGTAATATAATTTATGAGATCCCTTGTAAAAACTGCCAAAATGTGTACATTGGGCAAACTAGCCAGTATCTGAAAAACAGACTTAATGCCCACAAATACGACAAAAAAAACAAAACAGCTCTTACAAATCACACACAAGAACAAAACCATTCATTTGACTTCAATAACACAAAAATTCTGAAAACTGAAAGTAATCCAAAAAAAAGAGAATTTCAGGAAATGATATGTATACAAAAACGAAAAAATACAGTAAACGCAAAAACTGATACAAAAAATTTAAGCAAATTATACTACAATCTACTCAGTTGATTTCTAGCATATTACGTAACTATTAAATTTAAATAATAATAAGAATAACATATTTAAGAAAAAATTTTAATCAACAAATATACTTAAATCTCTAAATGCTGCCACCTGTTACCAATACCATCTAATTGATACTCTACCATGAGAAAAACTTTAAAAAATCTCCGTAATTTTAATGCAGTGGTTTAACATATATTTTGTTAATATACCATAGATGTCGCTATCGTGAATTGTTACAAAGAAATAAATTCCTTAATTTTAATTTAAAAAAAAAAACAAAAATAATACTCATAACGGCTGATGTCTTTTATTAAGAAATTTTAAATTTGTGTCGCTATGTTTGTAATATGTGTATACAATAATCGTTCGAGTGATCGTTTAAAAATGTGTGTTTATGTTGAATCTTAACAATGACTACTTATGGAAATCTCTACTAATAAGGTAACTATATTAATTTTTGTAATTAGTCACAGCTCTATTGTGTTTTTCTCTTTGTATTGCAGACGTTCTGATGAAGGCCTCATACTAGAGAGCCGAAACGTTATTTTAAAAATTATATTTTATTTAGAAAATTTTGTTTTATCTGCCTTTAAACCCAAGAATACTAAATATTAAAACTATAGGGGAACTTGCCACAGCACCGGACAGTCCCCAGTACCGGACAGATAGTGTTTCAACGATTTTAGGCAACAATGCTGAAACTCTCTATTACATTTGGATTCTACGTCACAAGCACCCATGTCATTTTGCGCCATTTGCAAATCGGCTCACGTCAGGTGAAAATATTAAAATATATTTGTTTTAACCTGTGTATTCTGGTGTACGGTGCAAGCTTCCTGGGTTTTGTTTGTGTTAAAAGGTAAGTTTTCTTAGTTTGTTCTTAGGTTATTTGGGATGCTACACTATCTAAGTAGATATTGTTGTTTGAATTTGAATGAAAGTTGGCGTGGTTCTGTGGACATTCATTGTTTTGTAATGGCTTTCGATGCCCCAGTATCGGACAGTGCGTGTGTGCCCTGTACCGGACAGAAAATAACAGGTTTATAAAGGCAACGTATGGCTATCATATAACCTACTATTTTTGTTTCAGAAATATATGCCATGTCAAATCAAAGGAAGGGTATGTGGGATGAAGAAAACATGAAAAAAGCTGTTGACAGCGTTCTTTCTGGAGAATTTAGTGTAAGGGTGGCTGCAACACGCTTTTCTGTCCCTAAAAGCTCTTTAGGGGACCGAGTTACGAATCTCAAGAGGGGACAAAATGTCATAATGGCACCTACAATGGGCCGTTTCAAAAACACCTTTAGTAGAGAGTTAGAAGATGAACTTGTTAAACACCTCAAGTACCTAGATAGTTGTTTTTTGCCTCTGAATAAAAAGGAATTTTTGGCATTAGCTTACGACCTTGCTGAGTACTTTAAATTACCCAACCAATTTAATAAGGCCAAAAAATCTGCAGGAAACAAGTTTTATCGTACTTTTATGAAGCGGCATCCTGAGTTTTCGTTGCGTTCTGCACAGTCAACTAGTCTTCAAAGGGCACAAGGCTTTAATAAACAACAAGTAGATGCCTTCTTTAATAAACTCGAAGAACTCATGAAAAAATATTCTTTTGCCCCCAGCCGCATATTCAACTGTGACGAAACTGGCGTTTCAGTGGTTCACACTAACGTGCAAAAAGTATTGTCCGTCAAGGGCCAAAAACAAGTTAGCAAATTGACATCAGGTGAGCGAGGAAAAAACATTACGGTTATGCTTTCCATTAATGCTGCAGGAGATCAATTTATTCCGCCCCTTTTTGTGTTTCCCAGAGAACGTATGGATGTAAAACTTACCAAAGACGCTCCAGTAGGAAGTACTTTCGATGCCCAGCCAAGTGGATAACAGTGTGAGGATTTCTAAAATGGCCGGCTGTATGCATTTGTGGAAAGGGTTAATCCATCTGAAGAAAATCCAGTCCTTTTAATCCTGGACGGCCACAGTACTCACAAAGATCTGAAAGTCATTCAATTTGCCAAAGAACGTCAGATTCATATGTTAAGCTTACCACCCCATACCACACATAAGCTTCAACCTCTGGACCGTGCAATAATGAAGCCTTTTAAAAATGCTTTCAACGCAGCATGTGAGATCTGGATAAGCAAATACGGAAAGCTAGGCATGAAACTCACTATTCAAGATATCGCGGGTTTGGTTGGTAATGCATTTTCTAAGATATGTCGCATGGAATTGCTCGATCTGCATTTCAATGTACAGGGATTTACCCCTAAATAGAGATGTTTTCGGAGATCTTGATTTTCTTCCATCCTCAAACACAACACTATTTCAAGAAAGAACTGACATAGATCCTCCAAGAACACCTTCCCAGAAGTTTCCAAAACAGGTAGTGACTATTGCCACAGTACATGATAAAATTGAACAACCTTCTACTTCTGCAAATAATCAAGAAAAAAACTTTTCATTGACTGACGCTGCAACTCCGTCCACATCTGCCCACTTTCAGAATGCCATTAATCAAATTTCCCCCGTTGCTGATGATCTACAAAGGAAAATAATTTCAAGAAAAAGAAAATCTGAAAAAAGTGAGATTTTGACCTCCACCCCATACAAAGAAATGCTTGAAAAAAAAGCAAAAATAAAAGAGCAAACAGAACTTAAAAAACAAGAAAAAACAAAAAAACAATTAAAAGAAATAAAAACTGAAGAACTAAAGATTCCTGTGCGGTCAAAAAAAGTAATAAAAGTTAAAAAGAGATTAGTTGATTCGTTAAACAATAATGGAAGAAAGGAAGCTGAATCTAACAACGTTGAATGCATTCTTTGTGGGGAAATTTTCGACGAAGACTGGGTTCAGTGTATCAGATGTTGTGGTTGGGCACATGTGGAGTGTGCTGACAGCGATAACATCAGCTATTTTGTGTGCGATCATTGCATGTAAACAACAGAAAACAGTATTACTATATGTTATAATGAATTTGTTTAAATAAATTTATTTTTTCCCACAACTTTCATGTTTTATTTATAGTGTCCGATACTGGGAACAGTTTTCGTCACAGGTGAAATTAATACCCTATTTAAAATCTAATAATAAACTATCAGATTAAAGTTTTTTTTTGTGATTTTAGCCACCCTACTCAAAAAGGTTTTTAGTAAGCATAGCATATGCTACGTTTTGCATTTTGATCACAGTTTTCAAAAAACCTGTTAAAAAGCTTACGTGTCCGGCACTGTGGCAAGTTCCCCTATATATATATATATATATATATATATATATATATATATATATATATATATATATATATATATATATATATATATATATATATATATATATATATATATATATATATATATATATATAATATATATATATATATATATATATATATATATATATATATATATATACAGGGTGATTCACGTTGAGTGTCCTATTAAAAGTTCGGAGAACCAAAAAAAAACTTTTAGAAATTTGGCACACGGTCATAAGAGTAAGCTACATTTTAAAAATATTTTGGCAATTTTAAAAAAATAATTAATTACTATTGTTTTTAAGAAACGTTACCATGTCAAAAAGGTTTAATATTCACTTGCCTAATTGAGCTATACTAGAAATTTTTTGGGGTTAGACAATGAATGTATTTAAAAGATCTACTTGTTATTATAGCAATATATCTTACCGGGAGTCCCAAAAAAATTGCATTTGTACCGATATTAAACAATGATTAAAACTCATTTTTTTTAAATACGACATACTGTATTTTATCCCATTTTTAAATAGACCAATAATTTATGAAGAACACTGATAAATAAAACTACTATGTTTTTTACCACTAAAATGTATTCACAATTATTGTTACTGCAGTTTCAACTCACAGAGTCATTTTCAAACAAAAATCTTTTTCAGACTAAAGTATCAATACAAAAATAAGGTGAATTTATACCTCTAAGTGGTAAATATATTCTTAGGAAGCGGCGGAGCAATTAACAGTTTATTATGGTTGGACGCCCAACCATTGTCTAACCCCAAAAAAAATAATTTCTAGTATCCAGCTCGATTAGGCCAAGGAAGTTTATTAAACATATATAAATATTTTTAAAATGTAGCTTATCACCTCTTATAACCGTGTGCCAAATTTTAAAAGTTCGTTTTTGGTTCTCCAGAACTTTTAATAGGACACTCAACGTGAATAACCCTGTATATAATATAAAATATATATATATATATATATATATATATATATATATATATATATATATATATATATATATATATATATATATATATATATATATATATATATATATATATATATATATATATATATATTTTGATAGATTGGGATTTAAATTAATTATATATTTTTAAATTATATTATATTGAACTTGTTTTATTATAATGACTATCACAATATATTTTTTTGTTTGTGGGGCGCAGATTTGTGCTCCGACTGTATGGACGCTTACCTCAGGTGAGTTCAGTATTCTACAAAGCCTTATGAACTTATATAAATTAAAAACTGATAAATGTTTAACACATTTGTTTATTAAACAAAATATTTGTAATAAAACTTGAAAATCATCTAGTCATTAAATTATGTAAGTATTTATCATGATATCTACACTAATATATTAATTACAACCCTTGTCTTATATAATTGAAACAAAATAAATAAACTTTTATTATAATATTATTTTATTTTTATTATTATCGTTTTATAATTCGTTTTGAAAAATTTAATAAATTTAAAAATAATATGATAAATGTATTTGATTCGATAATTTTATCTTTATTGAAAATTTATTTATTTACTTATTTTTTTTTTTTTAACTTTTAATCAAATTATTTGTTCTTTATTATAATAAAAATTTACTTGGTCCCAAAATTTATTAATAAAATAAATCTTTCAAAACACAATATTTGTTCTAAGTCTGGACCTGTCCTTTTTCTCCTAGCGGCGAGAAATTTAATTAACCTTATTCAGTTTTTAAAATGTCTATTTTAAGTTACCTGTTTATGGTTATAAAACTTGAATTCCTCTTACAAGTATTAATAAAAAAGGATATAATATTTATACAAACAGGCTACGATGTCTTCTTGGGAGATTTATTTGAATTGCACTATGAAAAACCATCAGCTGGGCAACTTGGAACTTTAATACATCTGTTTGAAGAACTTTGTTTACTTTCTTGTGTCATGGAAATCGGCTTAGAATTTATGTAATTTGTCACTACCTCCAGGTAAATTTATTATATATGCTTTGAATTGATTTTTTTATATACTTTACTTAATTTCACTTTCGTTAAAACATAAAACTTTGGAAGAAACGACTGTGTCAACTTTCTAGGTTATGTCTAGCCCTTAGCTATGAAACCGCTTTCTTTTGTTTATTTTCGACCCCTGGAGGAGCGTGGTTACTTTAGCAACTGAATTTGGACTGATCTTTGTTTTCGGGGTTAATTTGTTTATATACCCCAAGAACAATTGCCACTATTTTATGTAATATGGCGTCTTTTCCAGGCACCTAGATAGAATTTTAGCTTGTCAAATATGGCAATTTTAAATAATAAAATTTTAACTTTGTTACTAAGCCTTACTTTGCTGTTATTATCTGGGCAGCTATAATCTCATTGGATAATTAGAAAATTTAATGCTCTTTTTAATGGTGTATAATTATATAAGTTTTATTTTGATCTTGTCACAATTATATGCATGTAAACAAATTGATGTCATCTTTTCTGACTTCTCAAATTTCAATATTTTTATAATTTTCAAATAAACCTCCGTTTAAATCTTATAACTAATACTAAATCTAAATAAATAATAATTTTACACATCTTTTATGACTAATTACAAGGTTTAGGTTTTTATATTAATTCCACAATATGAGTTTAATAAGCTCGATTTTTGTCTTTTTACGCGTCCCGCACTATACACGAAAATTAAAGTATTAATTTTTACTTTTATCTTAAATATATTTATACCATAAGAAAGATGGTTTCTTTCCCTATCTTTTGATATATAGTTTGTTAGGTTTTTAACTACGGTCATTTTAAAACTTCTTATAGCATCATTGGATGTCAAAAGCACTATTTCACCAATATTTAAAATTGTCTTTTTTACTATTAAAATCCAAACACTTTCGTTTTTATGCGGTCATAACTTAGTTTAAACTTAAATCTACCTTATTCTAATTAAATCTAATCCTAATATTAAGTAATTTTGAATGAGTCGGTCATAATTGGTTTTGCCTAGGTTTTTTATGTATTATTGTTTATTTTTGGTTATTATTGTTACAACCCTCTGTATATTTATAACTATCTTGTTATAATATGATCATTAAATTATCATTACATATTTATTTTATACACTTTGCCTTCCACTGATCTTTTTACATTTATTACAGTCAAGAACAGTTTTCTCCGATATTTTCCGAAGTGAATTTCTGTGATTTTTTATTTCTTGTGTAATTAAAATTTACAAAATGTCTCATTCTGTTTATCTTAGGTACCTTATGCCTTTTTCTTGGTTTAAATCCAATTTTTATATTTATATGACCCATTTTATCATAGATATTTATGTTCTTTTTATGTTTTTCCCTTTTCTTTATATTTTATAATAAAAATTTTATTTAATATTCTTCCATAAGGTTATACCATCTCAATTTCCCCCTAATTGAATAAATTTTCTTTTTGAAAAAATTTTATTTTGAGAAAAAAATTTATGAAATTATACTTTTTTATTTTATTTACTTTATGGGAAAATTTTAGCCATGTATGAATTCATATAGGTCATTTATGTGAAAAATACCTCGTTCTTTTTCTGTTATTATGTCACCAAGTAAATAACTATTAATGCCTTTTTCTGTTAGTATTTTATAAGGCCCAATAAAAGGTTGAATGAATCGAGCATATAGTCCTTTTCGCTTGTCTGTCACTCGTAAATTTCTTATCAGGACCAAATCTCCTTTTTTAAATCTTGTACGTTTTCTTATATTACGATTTGTTCGCTTTAAATATAATCTGGCACGTTTCTGAATATTTTTATTTATTTTGTCTATGATCTCTTGGTATCTTTTTTGTTTGTTTTCCCTCCATGGTCTGTTTGTGATTTTGTTGTGTAAGACTCTTTGTGGGGATTCTTCTGTTGTTAAATTGGGTATCGTATTGATATATATTTCAATTTCTTGTAAATTATTGTCCCATTCGGTTGGTTCTTCGCCACAAATTAAACGTAAGAATTTGTTTATTTCTTTAATATATCGTTCGGCCGGATTTGATTGTGGATGTCTAATACTTGTATATCTAAATTTTATTTCGTTTTTTATACCATAATTTTTTATTCTGTTATTCTGGAAGTAAGTAGCATTGTCTAGTATGCAATTATTAGGTTTTCCCATTTCCCATTGGTATTGATCCAGCACTTGTATTATTGTTTTAACATTAGTTTTCTTGCATGGATATAATTTGACGAATTTTGAAAATGTGTCCAATACTACCAATATGTGCTTGTAATTGTTTTTGGTTTCAGGCAGGTTATTAATAAAATCAATTGCTATAATGTCGAATGGTTTTTTCGGAATTATATTTTTGGGATCATTGTAGTTTTTATAATTTTTTTCCTTTATTTTCTGACAAGTCTCACACGTTCTGGTTATTTTTTTAGATAATGGCAAGTCATGGATGTTATAGTAATTTTCTCGAAATAAGAGCCACAATTTTCTGGAACCAGGATGCCCATATTTGATATGTAAGTATAATAGAATTTTTTCTGCTAGATTGTCCGTTATTATATATAGTTCTTCGGTATTTATAACTTTAAAATACATTTGCTCTTTACACAAATTTTTACTTTTTATATGTTCATCTAATTGTCTTTGGTCTTCTTCTATAGCTTGCTTTGAAAATATTCCTGTTTTCTTGTATAAAGTGTTATAGCCAATTTTAATTATACGTTTTAATTTATCTTCTCCTTCCATTCTTGATAAAATATCAGCCACTGTGTTTTTCTTTCCTTTAATGTGTTTTATCTCAAAATCATATTCTTGCAATAGTAGGGACCAACGATGCACCCTACTGTTACCATATTTGTTGTTTAAGATAGAAGTGAGAGCTATATGGTCTGTTTCGATAATAAATTTATTTCCTAATAAATAGAATCGTAATTTTTGTATACAAAATATTATACTAAGTAATTCCAATTCAGTAACCGAGTACCTTTTTTCATATGATTTTGTTATGCGCGAAGCAGAAATAAATGGGACATTCTTCTTCTCCATTTAATTGATACAATACACCAGCCACTCTGTATTCTGATGCATCAGTCCGTAAGTAAAATGTTTTGTTGTAGTCTGGATGATATATTTTTAAGTTTTCTGTAAAACTGTCTTTTATCTCTTGAAATGCTTGGTTTCTTCTTTCGTCCCATTTCCAACGAGTGTTTTTACGTAACAATTCGATCAGTGGTACTTCTTTTTTGCTTAAATCAGGTATTAATCTTTGGTAATATTTTACCAATCCCAGAAATCCTCTCAATGTTTTTAAACTGTTTGGCTGTTTATATTCTTGGATAACTTTAATCCTGTCTGGATCCATTTCTATACCTGATTTATTTATTGTATAACCCAAAAACTTCGTTTCGTCTTGAAAGAATTGACACTTATTGATATTAATTTTTAGTCCTGCCTTGTCTAATTCTTCTATTATATTTCTGACGTGTATTTTATGCTCATTAGGGTCTTTTGAAAATATTAAAATATCATCTATGTAATTTAATGCATATTGTCGATGTTTTTCAAATACTTTGTATAATGCTCTGATTAATGCAGAGCAAGCACTCTGTAAACCAAATGGTACAACTTTAAATTGGTATACAATTCCATTTATTTGAAACCCTGTATATTGTTTGCATTCTTCCCTTAAAGGTATTAGCCAGAAACTATGTTTCAAATCTATTTTGGAAAAAATTGTAGTATTTGTTATCTGTCCTAATATAGCGTCAATGGGCATAGGAGCTTCGTATTGGGGCACAGTGTGTTGATTAATTATCCTGGCATCTAAACATATTCTGATTTCATTATTTTTTTTAGGAACTACAACTACTGGATTAATATATGTAGTGTCTGCTCGTTCTATTATTCCACTGTCAATCATGTCATTAATTTCTGAATTTACTATTTGGCAATATCGATACGGTATAGGGTAAGTTTTGGCTTTAAATTTATTTATATCCTTAACTATAAATTCATGCTTATAAAGATTGGTTATTCTGTTTTCGTCGTTTACCAATTTGTCGTGTTTGTTTAAAATATCGTTTATGAAATTTATATATTTTTCTGGACATTGGCTGGCTTCAATTCGTTCGTTCGTTATTTCTGTACTTATATTATTTATACTATTCGCCCATTGATTCTCGCTAACATTCACATTTATACATTCATTCATTTCGCTTCGGCTTAGTGTCCATCCCGGATTCACTAATTTACAATTATTTATCCTTTGAGGATTTATTTTTTACCAATTGGCCTCACTGGGTCCATATAATCTTCATATTCGTGTACAATATTCAGCTGATTCAATGGTGCGTCTTTACATATACTCTTTTGATTCAAATCTTTGCCAATTTTTTTCATAAAATCCACAGCGTGTCCGTTTAAATATAATTTACTTTCTTCGTAGTTTATCTTAGCATTGAATTTATATAATATGTCGTTGCCAATTATCATTTCGCATTGAAGACCCTGCATTATTAAACATTGTATATTAAAATCTTTGCCATTAATATTTAAATTAAGATTGCATATTTGATTTATTTCGTCAAGCTTCTTGTTATTTGCCCCTAATATTTTGATTTTTGGTATTTTGTTGATAATTATGTTTTCTTTGTTTGAAATAGAATCTAATTTTTCTTGATTTATAATTGACCCTTCCGAACCCGAGTCTATTAATATATTTATATTATTTTCATTCAACTTAGCGTTTATATATATTAATTCATAATCTGTATCATTTTCGTTTAAATTTTCGTCCAATTTTATAATTTCGCGCGGATGTTCGTATAAAATCTTTTTATCGTTTTTTATAAAGTTAGTTCGGAGGGTTTTTACTTTAAAATTTTGGTTTGTATACTCATTCTGGTCGTGTTGTTGTATGTTTTGTCGTATAATTTCCTTTCGTGGTTCGTCTTTTACTTGCTCATTATGGTACATTCTTGGCAGACTATTATCTCGTGTATATCTTCTTTCTCTTGGTGGTCTTCCCCCTATCTCTACTTGTTCATTACTCCTACTTTTTCTTATTAAGTTAACATTGCGCGTTTGATTATTATTATCGTCGTTATTATATATTTGTCGTCGATTGTTTTCGAAGTAATTATTATTATTGTTTCCATTTCCCTCGTTTCTATAATTGGTTTTATTTTTATTCCTATTGGTGTTATTATAATGAGTAGATTGATAATTTCTCGTAAAGTTCTGCCGATTTCCGTAGTTCTGATTTAATCTATTGTCGTCTCTATTATTATTATTATTGTTAAAATTTCGTTGATTATATTGTGCTCCAAAATTATTACTGTATCTCTGCCTTTGAAACTTTTCGTTAAAATTTTGCACATTATTACCATTATTTGCATTTTGAAAATTATTTCGGGTGTTCCCCCTCTGTACCCGTGTTAAAAATTGTAAAAATTGTGTCATAGTTTTTATATTTTGTAAAGTAATGGTTTGAACGATCTCTTCCTTAAAATGTCTTGCAATTGATAATACTATCTCTTCTTCTCGTATCTTTGGTTCAAGGTAATTCGCAACCGTACTTATTTTCATGGCGTAGTGTACCATATCAGATCTCGTATTATATTGATATTTGCCGAAATATAGCAATTCCCTAAATTCGGATTGTCTTGTCTCGCTCCAATAAAAATCTAGAAACATGTGCTCAAATTGATCAAAATTTTCGAAATTATTTTCGATGTTGGCATACCATATGCTGGCGCCATCTGCCAAATTAGTTCTAATTATCTCTTTTATATCCAAAAAATTTCTGATTCCTCTAATTTTATTTCTAAGCGATAATACAAATGCCTTCGGGTGTATTACCCTTATGTTCCCGTTAAACTTGATTCCCATATCAGCGTTAAAATTATTTCGTATTATTTCTTGGTTTGGTATACGGTTTTCTATTTCGTGTAGTTGTTGTGTCATCCTGTCATTTATGTGTCGTTCTAAATTGTTCGCAGTATTGGTAAGTTTTTCCTGTATGGTGTAATCGTAATTATGGATTACATCGTCCCATCTTCTATGTATTGTTTCCACCTTTTCGTTGTTGTCCTGTATATTATTCTCTAATATTTCAAATCTATTGTCGATTTTATTTTCCATGTCCGTTAACTGTCTACCCACAGTTTTCTTTTCTCTCTCCATTATACCTAACATTTCGCTCTTGTGCTTATCTAATTTTTCTGCCATCTGTTTATTAATTTCTGAAATTTTCTTGTCGAACACTATCTGTACTTCTTCGATTTTGTGATGGGTTTTTTCAATTTTTTTATTAGTATTGTCCAATTTTTTATTCAGTTCACTTATACTGGTATTTAACTTTTTATTAGTATTGTAATTTTTCAGTTCCTCATATTTGTATTTAATTTGTTTAGTTTAATTCACTTATATTTTGTTTCAGATCCCTGGCGTTACTCCTCATGCTGTCATTGAGCTGTTTTAGCATTTGCATCATAGCCGTTGCTGTTGGATCTGGCATTTGTGTACTTGTGCCGGGAATTACATATTCCGACACAATATGGACTGTCTCCCCTTGTTGTTTTTCCTGTTCCGTAGGGCTTTGTTCATCCCCTTGGTTATTTTTAAGAAACTCCTGAGTATCAGACAAGTCTCGATTCGATACATACTGCTCATCTCCTTCAACGTTAGGAAGCTGCCTTTTTTCAATGGTCTTTCCAGACCTCAAGCATGTTTTATCAGCCATTTTATTTTAAGTTTTGTTTATATAATTTAAAATTTATATTTATTTTATATGATGTTAGTATTATTTATAAATGTGACCAATTTTCCTATAGAGTAAAGAAAATTGAAATCTGTTGTTTGGTTAGTATGTTAAAATATGCAGGTTCATATATAAATAACAATAATTATACACAAGTGTTCTTTATTATAAAACCACAATAAATAATGCAATGTAATTCAATGTCAAAATATTTATGCCGTATACTGTACCTCTATGATTGACCTTTGTCTTTTACAACGGCTTACCAATATTTATGAACGACCCTGTATAATATACAATACCTAGTATGGATGTGCCTTTTATTTCAAATTGAAATAATTTATATAAGTTCTGCTCTTGTGGAATTCAAAAACTATTTTTTTATGTCATTTAAAATGCCTTCACCATTTAGTCAAGAATATAAAATTTTTCTTATTGTTTAAAATTTGGTTTATTTAATAAAATAAAATAAAATTAGCTATATGTTGTTTTCTTTCAACGTTTCTGCCCCACGTTGGTATCTTTCAACGTTTCTGCCCCACGTTGGGCGCCAATATGTGATAGATTGGGATTTAAATTAAATTATATATTTTTAAATTAATTTTGATTGAACTTGTTTTATTATAATAACTATCACAATATATTTTTTTTGTTTGTGGGGCGCTGATTTGTGCTCCGACTGTATGGACGCTTACCTCAGGTGAGTTCAGTATTCTATAAAGCCTTACGAACTTATATAAATTAAAAACTGATAAATGTTTAACACGTTTGTTTATTAAACAAAATATTTGTAATAAAACTTGAATATCATCTAGTTATTAAATTATGTAAGTATTTATCAGGATATCTACACTAATATATTAATTACAACCCTTGTCTTATATAATTGAAACAAAATAAATAAACTTTTATTATAATATTATTTTATTTTTATTATTATCGTTTTATAATTCGTTTTGAAAAATTTAATAAATTAAAAATAATATGATAAATGTATTTGATTCGATAATTTTCTCTTTATTGAAAATTTATTTATTTACTTATTTTTTTCTTTTTAACTTTTAATCAAAATTATTTGTTCGTTATTATAATAAAAATTTATTTGGTCCTAAAATTTATTAATAAAAATAAATCTTTCAAAACACAATATTTGTTCTAAGTATGGACCTGTCCTTTTTCTCCTAGCGGCGAGAAATCTAATTAACCTTATTCAGTTTTAAAATGTCTATTTTAAGTTACCTGTTTATGGTTACAAAACTTGAATTCCTCTTACAAGTATTAATAAAAAGGATATAATATTTATACAAACAGGCTACGATGTCTTCTTGGGAGATTTATTTGAATTGCACTATGAAAAACCATCAGCTGGGCAACTTGGCACTTTAATACATCTGTTTGAAGAACTTTGTTTACTTTCTTGTGTTATGGAAATCGGCTTAGAATTTATATATTTTGTCACTACCTCCAGGTAAATTTATTATATATGCTTTGAATTGATTTTTTATATACTTTACTTAATTTCACTTTCGTTAAAACATAAAACTTTGGAAGAAACGACTGTGTCAACTTTCTAGGTTATGTCTAGCCCTTAGCTATGAAACCGCTTTCTTTTGTTTAATTTTTCGATACCTGGAGGAGCGTGGTTACTTTAGCAACTGAATTTGGACTGATCTTTGTTTTCGGGGTTAATTTGTTTATATACCCCAAGAACAATTGCCACTATTTTAAGTAATATGGCGTCTTTTCTAGGCACCTAGATAGAATTTTAGCTTGTCAAATATGGCAATTTTAAATAATAAAATTTTAACTTTGTTACTAAGCCTTACTTTGCTGTTATTATCCGGGCAGCTATAATCTCATTGGATAATTAGAAAATTTAATGCTCTTTTTAATGATGTATAATTATATAAGTTTTATTTTGATCTTGTCATAATTATCTGCATGTAAACAAATTGATGTCCTCTTTTCTGACTTCTCAAATTTCAATATTTTTTTAATTTTCAAATAAACCTCCGTTTAAATCTTATAACTAATACTAAATCTAAATAAATAATAATTTTACACATCTTTTATGACTAATTACAAGGTTTAGGTTTTTATATTAATTCCACAATATGAGTTTAATAAGCTCGATTTTTGTCTTTTTACGCGTCCCGCACTATACACGAAAATTAAAGTATTAATTTTTACTTTTATCTTAAATATATTTATACCATAAGAAAGATGGTTTCTTTCCCTATCTTTTGATATATAGTTTGTTAGGTTTTTAACTACGGTCATTTTAAAACTTCTTATAGCATCATTGGATGTCACAAGCACTATTTCACCAATATTTAAAATTGTCTTTTTTATTATTAAAATCCAATCACTTTCGTTTTTATGCAGTCATAACTTAGTTTAAACTTAAATCTACCTTATTCTAATTAAATCTAATCCTAATATTAAGTAATTTTGAATGAGTCGGTCATTATTGGTTTTGCCTAGGGTTTTTTATGTATTATTGTTTATTTTTGGTTATTATTGTTACAACCCTCTGTATATTTATAACTATCTTGTTATAATATGATCATTAAATTATCATTACATATTTATTTTATATACTTTGTCTTCCATTGATCTTTTTACATTTATTACAGTCAAGAACAGTTTTCTCCGATATTTTCCGAAGTGAATTTCTGTGATTTTTTATTTCTTGTGTAATTAAAATTTACAAAATGTCTCATTCTGTTTATCTTAGGTACCTTATGCCTTTTTCTTGATTTAAATCCAATTTTTATATTAATATGACCCATTTTATCATAGATATTTATGTTCTTTTTATGTTTTTCCCTTTTTTTAGTATTTTATAATAAAAATTTTATTTAATATTTTTCCATAAGGTTATACCATCTCATATATATATATATATATATATATATATATATATATATATATATATATATAATATATATATATATATATATATATATATATATATATATATATATATATATATATATATATATATATATATATATATATATATATATATATATATATATATATATATATATATATATATATATATATATATATATATATATATGAGCAATGCCATTACACGTTGATTGAATTTTTTGGAAGGGGTCAATCAATTTTGCTTAAACTCGGGAATTTTGAAGTACATTATAAGAGATTTCCAAAAACCAAATTTAAGTCCTCTAAGTGCCATAGGTCACCAGGAATGACTATTTAAAGGCCTAAAATCCACTATTTTCAGCCTATTTTCAAAACTTTGATTCTCAAAAACTTTTAGCCGGAATTAAATTATTTATGGTTTATTTATTACATTCTCTACTATGTATAAAAAATATTTTGTTCCCCTGAACCATTTTCCTTTTATTTAGTATATTTTTTTTTAAATAGTAAAATGGCCATTTTCAAATGGCCCCCAAAAATTAATTTTTAACCGATCTACTCTCGTTTTAGCTCGTATTTTTGGTTGATGAATGCTCTTCAAGCGAGTAATGCAAAAAAAAATATTTGCCTGCAAAAATCGCCAATGTTGCGTTTTAAAGTTTGTGATTTTGAAAAATTGCAAACTTTGACCCTCCAGTACAAATTTCTATCAACTCCAAATCGCACAAAAATTTAGGAGGACGTAGTGTTCTATATCTAGAACAAGCCCTTAAAGGAATTTTTTTGGCCCGAACTTCTACTCTTGTCCATAACAGTTGAAAAATACAACTTTTTCACCTGTTTGATCCGTTATATCTTAGAAATGGCGGCTCTTAGAAAAAAAATTTAAACAAAATTTTATAAATAATTTTATGATCTACAATTTTTGTCTAAGCTATTTTTATGATAAAATATACCATTTTGCCAAAAAACGCGAAAACCCGTTTGAAGCACCATTATATGTGTAATCTAAAAAACCCCCTTCGATCCGGTACGCGGAAAAGATATTATTCAAGGTCAAATGTCACAAAACGGGTTTTTTGAGTTTTTCAGTAAAATGGTAAGTTTTATCACAAAAATAGCTTTGACAAAAATTGTAGATCATAAAATTATCTATAAAATATATGTTAATAGTTTTTTTTTTCCTAAGAGCCGCCATTTCTAGGATATAACGGATCAAACAGGTAAAAAAATTGTATTTTTCAACTGTTAGACAAGTGTAGAAGTTCGAACCAAGCAAATCTCTTTAAGGGCTTGTTCTAGAGAGAGAGAGGTATTGATTTAAGACACATCAACCCGTAAGGATTTTTTAGTGTCTAAAAGAATTTTATTTAAAATCAAGGTGACAGATATAAAAACGAAGTACAAACGTTAATTGGTACACAAACGAGTAAAAATATCACAGTAGTTGTAAGCAGTTTTAAGTGTTTTAATATGTTCCTGTGCGCATGAGACCTAGATATGTTTAATCAGGGATGAGGCTCTAAGAAAGGAAATCATCTTCTCAGTGTTTTTCTAAGAGAGCTTTTCTTTAAGAGTGCCTCGGATGTCATGGTTGTACAAGATGTGGGAGTATTTGGGACAAGAATCTAAGATATGCTTAATTGTGAGGGTGATTGATTTCACATATATCATAGATAGGAGGGTCTGATCGGTTGATTAAAAATCTGTGGGTCAGTCTGGTGTGGCCAATTCTCAGTCTGGTCATAAGCGAGAGAGAGTGTCTAGAGAGCTTCTTCAGGGGGGTGTTTGTGAATACAGTGTCCTAACATCGTATAGCTTGTTGTCCTCTAGTTGGAGGTCCCAATCAAGTTGGAATATGGCCTTTACCTTATGTTTGGAGAAAGTATTCAAGTCCTTTGGACTAAAAACAAGATTAATTATTAGTGCTTGGTCTTTTTGGCTAGGAGGTCAGCCTTCTCATTGCCACTAATACCAACATGGCTGGGGATCCAGAGAAATGTTAGTATTTTGTTTTGGATATGGATTTTTTTTTAAGTTGTATTTAATGTTTAGGGCAAGAGGGTTAAAGGATTTTAGGGCGTTAATTTAGCTGAGGGAGTCGGTTGCTATGACCCAGTGGTTTCCATTCAAGCTCTAAATAAGTTCTGTTGCTTTGAGAATAGCA
The DNA here is from genome assembly GCA_019359885.1 of Listronotus oregonensis. Lineage (NCBI taxonomy): Eukaryota > Metazoa > Arthropoda > Insecta > Coleoptera > Curculionidae > Listronotus > Listronotus oregonensis. Next base: position 10,722 of record JAHBCN010004725.1, on the reverse strand, counting down.
AAAAGTTCAGCTGAGAGCATACCAGTTGAATGGTGTAGGGAGTAGGAGTACTCATAAGGGGGGCAGAAGAGAGCAGCCCCTACTGTTGAGTCAGTTTTGGATCCGTCGGTAAAGATAATCTTATGGTTACTGTAGTTGGAGTGTATGAGCTGTTTTTAAAGCTTTCTAAGGGAGTCGCAGCTGTAGAGGTCTTTAGGATACTTAAGCAGAGATAGATCCGCGTTAGTAGGAGCAGAGTTCCATTGGGGAAATTTAAATGTTTCAATTGAGATTGGATCAGGAAGTGTAGGGTAGATATTTTGAGAAATTTGGTGGTATCTTTCGTGTGTCCTTAGGGAATGGTTTTTTTGGGGGTGGTCTCTGTAAGGAGTTTGGCGAATAAAGAATCTGGCATGGAAAATGTGTGGTCTGAATCTGAGAGAATTCCCGTGATTAAGTAAAAGAAGCTGTCTTCTTAGATAGAGGGGTAGTGATTCTGATTCGCAGTATAGACTGAGTGCAAACTTGTGCGGTAAGCGCCCAGAGCCATTCGCAGTCCACTGTTGTGGATGGGGTCTAGTCTCTTGAGCTAGTAAGAGAGGGCAGAGAAGTACACAATAGATCCATAGTCCAGTTCTGAAAAAATAAGGGAGTTGTGCAATCTTAAAAGTGTGGTTCGGTGAGATCCCCATTTGAAACCTGATGGAACTCTTAGAATATTGAGGTCGCGGGTACATTTGTTTCTAAGATGGTCAAAATGATGTTTAAAATTAAGTGTGGAATCAAAATAGAGTCCTAGAAATTTGTGCACAGGGGGGTTAGGTATAGGATTTGATAGGCGGAGTGATGTTATTTTAAGACATCGTCTGCGTTTGCAGAAATGCATAGAGGCTGACTTGTTGGAAGAGAAGGATAAGCCGAGGGAGGTTGACCCATTACTGAGGTTGTTTAGACTGGTCTGTAAAAAGGGTTTTCACTGGTGTATGGTATATTAGGATGTCATCGGCGAATAGTCGGAGAGAGACACTTGGGGGATGTAGTTCCTAATGTCATTTATTGCCACTATGAACAAGGTGGGGCTCATAACTGAACCTTGACGAACTTCAAAGGGCTGATGGTAGGTAGAAGATAAGCATCCTCTTATCTTTACTCGAAAGCTGCGATCTTTGAGGAATTCTTTAATAAAGTGGTACATGTTACCTTTGATACCATATTTGTTTCAGGTATGTAAGATAAAGTCCCTACCGATGTTGTCGAAAGCAGACGTCAGGTCAAGAAAGACCGCCGTGAGGTGTTGATTGTTGCTATAAGCAGTTTGGATGTCTGTCTCAAATCCCACAAGATGATCTAAAATGAAGCGCTCACGTGAGAAACCCATTTGCTCTCTTAGTAGCAAGTTTCTTTTTTCAAGGATCCAAGTTAAGCGAAAGTTTAGTATTCTTTCTAAAATTTTGCAAAGGTGGCTAGTCAGTGCAATCGGTCTCTAACCCGAGGGGGATATCCTGGACTTATCAGGCTTATGTACTAGGACAAGCAGCGACTCTCTCCAGTCATAGGGAAAATATTGTTTGGACCAGATTAAATAGTATAGCTTAAGTAAGTAAATGTAGCCTTGTGGGGGGAGATTTCTAATATTAGGGAACCCTTATTCCATCCAGACCAGGGGCGGTATCCTTGCTACGACTGGTAGCATAGAGTAGTTCGTCAATGGTGATAGGGAGGTTGTGGAACAAAGGGGAGTTTTCTGTTTCCGAGGAAAGGGGAGAGAAAGGTTCTGTTGGGGTCTTAGTGTTGTTTGAGAAGGAGTCAGAATAATGGGATGCAAATATGTTGGCAATCTCGTTAGGATCGGTGGTCCATTTGCATTTAGTTCTATTCCCGAGATGAGGAAGCGGGGTTTCCCTTTGAGCTCCAAAAAAATATATTAGTATAACAACTCAGTATAGGATAGTCGCCTTAATGGTCATAAATACACCAAAAATGCCTCAACTGCACAAACATAAAAAAAATGAAAAACACGAATTTAAGTTAAAGGATACTACTATTTTGACTCAAGACAACAACTACCATAAATTAACAATTAAAGAAATGATACATAAAAAAAGAGTAAAATACAGTAAATTAAGTCAAATATACCACAACCTTATTAATTGAGTTTTCGAATAATTATTTCTAAATTGCAACTATTATTTTAGGACAATCTTTACATATGTACACTTTAGTGCATATTCTTAAAATTAATACTTCCGTATAGTAATATTTAAAAAAAATATATTAATAAAAAAAATATATAGAATGGTAAAAACGTTATAAGTTCCTCGTCCGACTTCGCATTCCATACTTACTGCCAGAGGCAGATAATAGGCTTTCAAGGTATGTACATATTTTAAATTTTTAATTTTTAATAAATAAATATAAACCATTTTATTTGTAAATAATAATTTAAATATTGTCAACTGTTTTAAATTTACCTTTATTGTTACATATATTTTGGTCTTTAATAATAACCGTAAATGTCAAAAAAATGTATGTGTATACAGGTGGTCTCCATATTTTTACTTATTTTATATTTCTATTTTAGAACCATATATTTTCAAAAAGCCCCAAACATGAGGGCTAAACGTTGAAGTATGTTGTAATAATTTGTCAAATAAACTATACCCAAGAATAAAAGTAAAAAATATTATATATATATATATATATATATATATATATATATATATATATATATATAATATATATATATATATATATATATATATATATATATATATATATATATATATATATATATATATATAAACAGGGTTATTCACGGTATACGACACGGAATATTGTGCCTAAACTAAAACATATTAAAAATGTTTATTATTTGGGATAAATATAGTCTTGTTAGGGGTACATTTTAAATAGCTTCATAATATACAGGGTGTCCCAAAATTGCGAAACATATCAAACTTATAATTCTTTTAAATGAAACACCCTGTATATTATTTCAATTTTGACTTCTACGACATAAATAAAGGTAAGTTTGATAAGAGTTTCCCATACCTAAACCGTGAAGTTTTCGAAATATTTTGATTTTTGTGAAAATTAAGAAAAAATTTTAATGTCAAATTTCTCGAAAAGTATTTCCTCTTTTTCCACCACATTCATACTGGTTGTTGTCAATTGATTATGATTTAAGTTCTATTTGTCAAAATTGAAATAAATATATACAGGCCCAAATATTAAGATTAAATAATTTCGGATTTTGACAGGCGATAACTTGTTTAATTTAAATGGAACACACTGTATTTTATATCACCAATGAATGCGAAAATGGATTCTCTTTTGAACTATATTAGGTCTTCCTATACCTAACTATTCACATTCTCATGAAAAATGGCAATTTCGGAAATGCAAAAGATTTTTTACTTAGTTCGATATTCACAGAGTAGGCTATGGAAAAAGCCTGCTAGTCGACAGCACACGACAACGGCAGACCCGTAATAATACATGAATTCAAGTCTAATAGTATTTTATTAACAATATCACAATTAATAACTTCCATAATTTACGAAGATTTAAAACAAAAACTAACATGAAAAAAAAATGCAGAATGATGAATATTAAAAAAAAATTACAATTAGTGCTCAAAATGATGACCATCAGACTGTAAACACAAACGTACTCTTTTCTCAAAGTTTTTACCCACGTTTACTAACATTTCTGGGCTACCGCTACGGAAAGCTTCTCTGATACTTTCTTTCATATTTTCTGGTGTTGTCGGAGGTGATTTGAAGACATTATCCTTCACGTATCCCCACAAAAAAAAGTACGGCGGGGTCAAATCAGGGGATCTTGGAGGCCACTCTGTAGGTCCATTTCTTCCTATCCACCGATTTTGAAATTGGACATTTAAAAATTGCCGAACCCCGCGAAAAAAATGAGGTGGAGCACCATCCATTTGAAGCCACATAATTCTTCTTATCTCCAAGGGAATATCTTCCAATAAAAGCGGGAACTTATTTTCGAGAAAGTCCAGAAATGTTATTCCACTTAAATTTTCGTCAAAAAAATAAGGGCCAATTACATAGCGACCCATTACTCCACCCCATACATTTACAGACCATCTGTGCTGATTATTTATTATTCTAAACTGGTGCGGATTGGAATCGGAGTAATAATGAAGATTGTGTCTGTTGAAGGATCCATTATTGTGAAAAGTGCATTCATCACTAAACAGTACATGATCAAAAAAGTGTTCACTTTCTGCCACTTTATCTAATACCCACATACAAAATTGGACTCTTTTATCAAAATCGTTTTCGGAAAGTTCTTGATGACGCTGAATCTTATAGGAATGGTAATTATGCTTATCAAGTACCCTAGAAACACTTGCCTGGCTAATGTTGTTATTCTGAGCAATTTGGTTTTGTCCGATATAAGTATTTTCGACTACTGCAGCGATCACGGCAAATTCAGTATCTTTATTTTCGATAACGGATTTTCTTAAAGAAACTTTCCTGTACTTAACACTACCAGTTTCTTTGAATTGGAATAATAATCTTTTGAAAGCAGCCTTATTTGGGTGATTTCTGTCAGGAAACCTTTCAGCATGGACGCGAGATGCCAACAAGCTGTTTTGGAGACATTCACCAAGAATAAATATCATGTCGATCCGTTCTTCTCTAGGATAAACTTTCATTCTGAATTATTGGAACAGAAAAGAAAAACTGCAAAAAGTTTCAATTTATCAAATTAAATTATGCAAGAAAACACTTTTGAGTAACTGACAAGTGGATACAGGCGATAGCGGTTGTCAAACTTCCATAGCCTACTCTGTGAATATCGAACTAAGAAAAGAATCTTCTGCATTTTCGAAATTGCCATTTTTTATAAGAATGTGAAGAGTTAGGTATAGGAAGACCTAATACAGTTCAAAAGAGAATCCATTTTCGCATTCATTGGTGATATAAAATACAGTGTATTCCATTTAAATTAAGCAAGTTATCGCCTGTCAAAATCCGAAATTATTTAATCCTAATATTTGAAGGCCCCTTTTTTTTAATTTTGACAAATAGAACTTAAATCATAATCAATTGACAACAACCAGTATAAATGTGGTAAAAAAAAGAAATACTTTTTGAGAAATTTGACATTAAATTTTTTTCTTAATTTTTACACAAATCAAAATATTTCGAAAACTTTAAAGTTACCTTTATTTAGGTCGTAGAAACCAAAATTGAAATAATAAACAGAGGTGTTCCATTTTAAAAAACATTAGTTTGATATGTTTCGCAATTTTGGGACACCCTGTATATTATGAAAGTTATTTTAAAATTACCCCTAATAAGACTATATTTATCCCGGATATTAACTTTTCAATATCCTTTAGTTTAGGCACAATATTCCGTGTCGTATACCGTGAATAACCCTGTATATATATATATATATATATATATATATATATATATATATATATATATATATATATATTATTATGTATATATATATATATATATATATATATATATATATATATATATATATATATATATATATATATATATATATATATATATTATATATATATATAATATATATATATATATATATATATATATATATATATATATATATATATATATATATATATATATATATATATATATATATATATATATATATATATATATATATATTTATATACCGGGTGTTTCAAATTCTACTCTCACCATTGGGATCTCGGAAACTATAGGAGATACGAAGATGGTTAAATTGGGGCAAAGTTGGGCATTTATGTGACCAACAATATACCGTTTAGAAAGTTTGAATATTCCTAGTAATTCCGGAGATATCCGGAAAAAAACGAAATTTTGGAAAATCGTTTTATTTTTTTCCTGGGTTTCTTTTTCAACAAATTCCAAAATAAATAATACATTTGCATTGTCATTTTTTCCGCTCTATCGAATGGTGTTCATAGTTTTGCAACTCGACGTTTCGTTTTTGCGTAACCATCATCAACTTTTTTTTCTTATGGACGCCATATGGGAATTCCACAAATTTGAATGGCCCTTTTTATCACATTTTCAACGATGTATCATAAGTTACCCTTGTTGCCTGGAAAATCCGAAAAATTAACTAGAATATTTTTATAACGTAGTTGGCTTTGATTTCTCAAATCGGTGACGTGTAAATGACATACTGTGTTTACTGTCAGTTGTGGTGTCGTTAAAAATGGAATTCACCAATGAAGAAAAACGAGATATGGTAAAACTTTATTACAAGAATGATAGGAACAGTGTGAAAACATCGGAAGTGTATCTTAACTCGTATCCCGAGAGACGACAAGCTCATCGAACTTTATTCCAATTATTGGATAGAAACCTCGCTGAGTATGGTTCGTTTGAAAAGCCCAGACAAAAATATGGGGACAGAATGGATGAGGAAAGTAAAGAAAACATCGTAAATGAGGTATAATTAATGTTAACATTCGTTTTAGGACGCAAAGTACCTAATCGATTATCTATTCGGAAAAAATGTTGACGAACGCGGCAATTTTCAAATACATGCCGGGCATGCGTCGACTTTATGACTTAGTTCGAATTTAGGAATTAGTTACTTTGCGATCAACTGTAAAAAATATTAAACCGCTTATGAAAAACTAATACATATTTTGTAGATAAATACGAATCCAGGTAAATCCACACGCCAGATACACACTGATTTGGATGTTTCTTCGCACACGTCTGTTTGGAGAGAGATCAGGAAAAGTGGTTTCAAATGCTACAAAATCCACATACCGCAAAAACTGCACCCTGGTGATTCTGAAAGGCGATTACAATTTTGTGATTGGCTACAAAGGCGACCCGATTTTCCAGCTTTTCTAGAAAATGTTATTTGGACAGATGAGAGCACTTTCACCAATTGTGGAATATTTAATCGAAACAATGAACACATTTGGAGCATAAACAATCCCCGACAGTTTAGAGAATTACGACCCCAAGTGCGATTCAGTCTTAATGTCTGGGCAGGCATTTATAAAAATAGAATTTTGGGACCTCATTTTTCAACGGAAATTTGAACGCTGAAATGTATTATCAGTTTTTGACGTCAACTTTTGAAGACTATTTGGACGATTTACCATTAGCAAACTACAACAGTATTTGGTTCCAACACGATGGTGCTCCACCTCACAACACGAGACAAGTATCTGATTATCTTTCCGAAAGGTTTGGTGACAGGTGGATTGGGAATAATGGGCCGGTAAGATGGCCAGCTAGGTCTCCAGATCTCAATGTCCTCGATACATTTTTATAGGGTACGTTGAAAAACCAATTTATGGGCAAGGTGAATACCAAAATATCGAGGAACTTCAACTCAACATCGTTAGGGAGTTTGGAAGATTAAGAAGGAGAGAAATAAATCGCGCAGTTAATAACATACAGAGAAGAGTGGCGATTTGTTTAGAAAATGACGGGCAGCATTTTGAACATTTGTTATAATTTTTTAGTTCTAGTTTTTAGTAATTTTCTGTTATTTAAACCATTCGGTTGTCATTTTGTTGTCTAGAGGCTTTCAAACGAACCATACTCAGCGAGGTTTCTATCCAATAATTTGAATAAAGTTCGATGAGGTTGTCGTCTCTCGGGATATGAGTTAAGATACACTTCCGATGTTTTAACACTGTTCCTATCATTCTTGCAATAAAAGTTTTACCATATCTCGTTTTTCTTCATTGGTGAATTCCATTTTTAACGACACCACAACTGACAGTAAACACAGAATGTCATTTACACGTCACCGATTTGAGAAATCAAAGCCGAATACGTTATAAAAATATTCTAGTTAATTTTTCGGATTTTCCGGGCAACAAGGGTAACTTATGATACATCGTTGAAAATGTGATAAAAAGGGCCATTCAAATTTGTGGAATTCCCATATGGCGTCCATAAGAAAAAAAAAGTTGATGATGGTTACGGAAAAACGAAACGTCGGGTTCCAAAACTATGAACACCATTCGATGGAGCGGAAAAAGTGACAATGCAAATGTATTATTTATTTTGGAATTCGTTGAAAAAGAAACCCAGGAAAAAAATAAAACGATTTGCCAAAATTTCTTTTTTTCCGGATAGCTCCGGAATTTTCTCGGAAAATTTTTAAACTTTCTAAACGGTATATTGTTGGTCACATAAATGCCCAACTTTGCCCCAATCTAACCATCTTCGTATCTCCTATAGTTTTGAATCCCAATGGTGAGAGTCGAATTTAAACACCCGGTTATTATATATATATATATATATATATATATATATATATATATATATATATATATATATATATAATTATATATACATATATATATATATATATATATATATATATATATATATATATATATATATATATATATATATATATATATATATATATATATATATATATATATATATATATATATATATATATATATATATATATATATATATATATATATATATATAATTCAATAAAGAAAATAGTTTCTTGGGCATATGGCTCTCAATTAAACAAAAAAAAAATAATAATTACGTAGTAAGAGGTATGCTTTTTGCTAATCGCATTAAAATTACGGGGTTTCCAAAAGATGGAAACCTCGGGTGTGAGGCTAAGTCGGCTACATGTTTCACCCTTGTTGGGGATGGTCACATCCGCTGTAAGCCAAGACACGACTGAGAAAGGCTCACCAAGTCTTTAAAACTATTCTATATAAAAGTAAGAAAAGATTTAAATGACTCTGGCGCCATCTACCAGACTAATTCCAATGCAACCAGTAAAGCATATTGATACAAAATGATGTTAAATGATAAACAATTTAAATAATGTTATACAGTGCCATCTAGGTAGACATGGCCATAATATTCAAAAATCGCAAAACAGACACCTTTTGACAAATGAGAAATGGCCACTCATTAGTTCACGGGTTTGTGAAATTCGAATGAGTAGTGTTGCCATACCACGTCAGGCGGCGCTTAGCGAAATCTGAAATAGGTGAGAAGAATTAGAAAAGCAGTATTTTCGCCCAACTGCAAATATAATATTATAATGGTAGAGGTTCTTGGGCCTTGTTATATAATTCAATAAAGAAAATAGTTTCTTGGGCATATGGCTCTCAATTAAACAAAAAAAAATAATAATAATAATTACGTAGTAAGAGGTATGCTTTTTGCTAATCGCATTAAAATTACGGGGTTTCCAAAAGATGGAAACCTCGGGTGTGAGGCTAAGTCGGCTACATGTTTCACCCTTGTTGGGGATGGTCACATCCGCTGTAAGCCAAGACACGACTGAGAAAGGCTCACCAAGTCTTTAAAACTATTCTATATAAAAGTAAGAAAATATTTAAATGACTCTGGCGCCATCTACCAGACTAATTCCAATGCAACCAGTAAAGCATATTGATACAAAATGATGTTAAATGATAAACAATTTAAATAATGTTATACAGTGCCATCTAGGTAGACATGGCCATAATATTCAAAAATCGCAAAACAGACACCTTTTGACAAATGAGAAATGGCCACTCATTAGTTCACGGGTTTGTGAAATTCGAATGAGTAGTGTTGCCATACCACGTCAGGCGGGGCCCTTTGCGAAATCTGAAATAGGTGAGAAGAATTAGAAAAGCAGTATTTTCGCCCAACTGCAAATATAATATTATAATGGTAGAGGTTCTGAGCCTTGTTATATAATTCAATAAAGAAAATAGTTTCTTGGGCATATGGCTCTCAATTAAACAAAAAAAAAAATAATAATAATAATTACGTAGTAAGAGGTATGCTTTTGCTAACCGCATTAAAATTACGGGTTTCCAAAAGATGGAAACCTCGGGTTTTGTTTAATTGGAGAGCCTATATTAGCAAAACCTTTTTTTTTTTTTTATATATATATATATATATATATATATATATATATATATATATATATATATATATATGGATATTTTTTTAAAGGGATCCAAAATCAATAAAAAATACGAGAGGCAAGTTGTACACAAATCAATTAAGGATTTAGACTAATATTAGTTATATAATAAAAAAAGATTTGAAAAGTAATAAAACGATAAATAAAATTCCTGATTTTAAAGACATTTTTACGTAACTTAAAAATACTTAATAATTGGATAACGTCACCGTCTTCAGTTAATTCAAAATATATTAGTACAATTAGTCAACTGTAAAACAATTATTCAGATAATTTGATAATTTCTGATACAAATTAAGTGACACATATCTTAATAAAAAAAACAAAAAACACAGGGCAAACACCCAAATCTACAAAAAAAGGGTTTTGTTGAAAACAATTTAAAGTAACCACAGTTAAAATTGGGGCATAATGACATAAAAAGTCAGGTTGGGCAACGTTCTGGATTTAGAACAGACCAGATTATTCCCCCCGACTCATTTAACAAAAACTTTTAGGTAAAAATTGCAGATCGAAGTAAGTGACACCCCCCGATCTCGCCAGCATAGTTGGAGATCCAAAACCGAGCGAAGAATTGAAGGCGTGTACGGTAAAATGAGGAACTCACAATTCTCCATTTCACTAGAAACACACAGTTCTGTATTTCAAACGGAAATATATCTTTACTGCATTGTGCAAAAGAAAATAACAGAAGGGCTTATAAAAAAAAAATGGATCTGCATAATAACAGACATCCGGGCGTCACTAGGGACACTATCAAACCCCAAGATAACATCCCTGCATGGGAAACCAAAA
>JAHBCN010004724.1:0-61124 GCA_019359885.1 Listronotus oregonensis | reverse complement strand
AAGATTTTCCATCAAATAATTCATGGCTTTCACTTCAATATACAACAATGGATCAACATCATGTTGGTGTTTTTAAGACACACGTGCCAGCATCAGCCCAATCATTTCTCCGATACAAGGTTAAATTCCGCTATATGGATAATACTTTTGGAGAAACGGAGTGGAAAACATTAATAAGTCAAGTTCCCGCCAAGCCATGTGTCAACGTAACCACTACAGCAGAGGTTCCAGCCATCACCAACCGTCCAGATGAAACTTATAACACTTTAATAATTTTTATCGCCGTAGCTTGTAGTGTGTTACTATCTAAACTTGTGTATAAAATTGCTAAAAGTCAATGTACAATGTGGTTTAAATAAATTAATTTAATATATACAGGGTGTTTTATTATTTAATATTCAAAAATTGTAAGATTAATATAATAATAAGGCTCTTCACCCCACGCCTAAGCCCCAGGTCTACACCCTAGGCCCGGTGCTTAAGCGCAGGGGGGCCCCTCCCCACATGTTAGGTTAGACATTTGACAGTGACAGGCGCCATTTTTTAGCGCTTGCGTAAGACCTAAGATACATCTCGTCCACGTAAGCTAAATTTCCTAGGTCACGGGTTCGCGAAATATGACAGTTGACAGGTGCATTTGACAGGTGACAGGCGCCATTTTTTAGCGCTTGCGTAAGACCCTAAGATACATCTCGTCCACGTAAGCTAAATTTCCTAAGTCACGTGGTTCGCGAAATATGACAGTTGACAGGTGGCATTTGACAGGTGACAGGCGCCATTTTTTAGCGCATGCGCAGTACTCTAAAATAAGTTTAGCCCAAGATTCCTAATTAATGTATGACGTCAAGATTTCGAGATATAAAGCTCCACCGGTGGTGGTGGATGGTGAACGCACTAACTATCTCTACTCGGTTAATTTAGCAGCTTTATTTCTCTCAGAAAAATAGTGACTTCTTTTCTATGGAGGGGTCTGGAACTGCCATATCCTGATGTAACCAGCTTAACAAGGGTGATTAAGACCTTAGTTGTTCGCAATGGCCAATAATGCTTCAATCAAACAAATATTTTTTAAGTAGGTATGAAATTAGAAAATTTTTTGAAAACTTTTTTTTGGTTTAAACCGCTATTAAATTTGAAACAACTTTATTAAACAATATTTTTTATTCATAACAAAATTGTATTATTTGTCAAAAAAAGGTTTCTTCATATCGACGTCTGAAAGGTAAAAGGCCATAACCGACAATTTTGAAAAAATTGAAATTCAACTACCACTGTTTTATATATTTTTTTGACGTCGAATGAGTTGGGTTTCAGCTCTCTATCTTGAATTTTGGGTTAAGTTAATCATAAATAGAAGTATTTAATTAACACACTATATTGGAAAAATTTGACTATAGCTGCTATTTAAAAACGTGTAAACCAAAAAGTAACAAAACGTACTGTCCGTGTGGTTTTTGCTTTATTTTTAACTAGCTTAAAACCTTTCAAGTATCGATATATTTTAGCAAAATATAAAACATATAGTGGTCTCAGACGAACCCGTTATCTGTTCTTGAGGCAGGTAGAATGCCTCGCTTTCTAAAAGTTGTCCAACAGTGCACGGTTACTATCGAACGAAGCTTGATTCTCTCTGAAAGCGAGTTAAACGCGACCTAGAAAAACACGTAAAAGTAGTTTGACTAAGTTAATTATTTTTTATGTGATTGTTTTAAAATGGTGTTATAGTTAATTTGTTACCAGTTTTATTCTAAATCTAAAATTATGTGGTAAGTCATTTTTAATTCAAAAACATGCGTTCTTTCGTAATCTATTTTATTAGATATTGTTCTAGTTTATTTATTGAAGCGATATTTCAAATAAATATAATATATCATTTTTAAACTCTAATTATGGCTCCTTTAACATTTTTTTGTTCTTACTAATAGGATAAAATGGTCAAGTTTCAATTTAATAATGGGGGAATTGGGTTACTGTCATAAATAAAACAATATAGGTTGGTTTGTAATCTAATGATTATATGGAAAATTTTATTATATATATATATATATTACAAGTTTTACAATTTTTTTTTCAACTGTCTCCTATTATATATTTTGTTAATTAAGTTTTCTTCTTTATTTTTAATGGAATATATTAGAATATGTGACCTTTTTCTCTGTTCAAGAACTTCGAGTAGTTTATTTAAGTCACAAAGGTGATCTTGTGTCTTGGTTATTTCCTTTTTTGTGTCTTTAATTGATGTGTTTATTTCGTTAAGTATCCGTAAATGATCCAACCATCTCTGTTGACGGTCGTCAATTTCCAAATTTTCTTCATCGACTTCTTGAACATTTGGGAAATTTTCTGCGTTGATTGGAATCTGGTCGACTCCCACCATTGGGAAATTTCCTGCGTTAAGTGGAATCTGGTTGACTGGTTGGTTGGTTGGGAAATTTTCTGCATTGATTAGATTGTGGTTGGCTTCTATCATTGGGAAACTTTCTGCGTTGAATGGAATCTGACCGGCTTCCTCCATTGGGAAATTTTCTGCGTTGAATGGAATCTGGTTGCCTGGTTGGTTGGTTGGAAATTTTGCATGATTAGATTGTGGTTGGCTTCTACCATTGGGAAACTTTCTGGGTTGAATGGAATCTGACCGGCTTCCTCCATTGCGAAATTTTCTGCGTTGAATGGAATCTGGTTGGCTGGTTGGTTGGTTGGGAAATTTTCTGCATTGATTAGATTGTGGTTGGCTTCTACCATTGGGAAACTTTCTGGGTTGAATGGAATCTGACCGGCTTCCTCCATTGGGAAATTTTCTGCGTTGAATGGAATCTGGTTGGCTGGTTGGTTGGTTGGGAAATTTTCTGCATTGATTAGATTGTTGGTTTTATCTTGAAGAATATTTTCCCAATCGGGAAAAGCGTTAATTAAATATTTTTCAACTTGCTTTGTCGCCTCAAGAGTTTCTTCTGTCCAGTCATAATTGCCTTCTGGAGACAACGGCTCGGCAAATTCGATAATAGGAAGCGGTATCTCACCTTGAAATTGTATTTCTTCTGGTTTAATAAGGAGATTTTGTAATATGTGGATAGCCGGTTTACCGGACATTTTTTTTAATGATGTTAAAAAACTTGTAAAAAACTTGTAAAAACTTGTAATATATATATATATATGTATCTATATGTTTTCCATACAATCAGTAGACTGTGAATGGTGTTGGGGCAAATCTTGGTTGAATTTATATTAAACCAAAGTTGTAAAAATATACCCTGATGTCCTGTGGTGACCGGACAGTGAACCAAGTTCTAGAAATGTAAAAATCTAGCTTGCTGTCCTGTCATGACCGGCTAGTGACCCAAGATCTAGTGTTGTAAAAATGTAGTCGACTAGTAAAGCTTCAGCTAGAGTTGTAAATGATTACTAGACAGAGGCCTATTCGCGAAAATTTAAAATATAAAAGCAAGTGTACATAACATTTTAATGGTATTGACATCAATTTTAAAAAACAAATTTTTAATAGTTGATTTAAATGTAAAAAAATAATTATTTATTTAAGATATCTTAATAATAACATAATATATGTTTATTATTCGCTATATAATATACTTAGTTCGACTCTGTTGTCAACGCAAGTAGATATTTTTTAAACAAGTTCTAGGTGGATGAACGCTCAAGTGAAACGACTGTATATGCGGGTATAGCTTATTTCGATTTATGTTGCAAATACATTGTATCATATGTGGGAATATTTTAATGGTGTGTTTTGATTTATTATACGATACATTGTAATGTTAGTGAATTAACAGATAAAATCTTCTCTGCAGGATGTATGTAATACACGTGTTTAATAGGTTGGGTTAAAATAAAAATATATTAATAATTTTACAAATATTTATTACAAAAGAAACAATTTTGTTGACTGTTCGGTGGTCCATCAAAATTTGTTTTCCAATCTGGACGATTATAATGTATAAGTTTAGTTTGCAAATAAAAGTTTGTTTTATAAGTTGGTGGTAATTTTGTCTAAATTTCGAGCAGTTCCAAAGGTTTTGCATATTTAATAAGATATTTCAGTGGAAGTAATTTTAGATCTACCATCTTTTTTTTATTTTCTACTAAGTCTGTAAATCAATGGGTGTTTGTTGTTGCCTCTCTTTTTCTAATAAGAAGAATCTCAGCCTTTCTTGGGGGATTGGTGGGGGGATTGGTGGGGAGATTGGTGGGATTGGTGGGGAGATTGGTGGGGGGATTGGTAGGGGGATTGGTGGGGGGATTGACTCTCTGACTCCCTAATTTGCATATCTCGTAGCTGTCCTTCCTAACTACTCGTAAATAAAAAATCTTCTGATAATCTGGATAAAAGACTCTCAAATTTTTTGTAAATACATCTTTGATGTCGTTAAATGCCTTTTTCCTTCTCTCGTCCCACTTCCAACGAGTGTTCTTTCTGAATAGTTCTATTAGTGGTACCTCCTTTTCACTTATATCCGGTATTAATCGTTGGTAATATTTAACCAATCCCAAAAATCCCCTTAATGTTTTTAAACTGTTGGATATTCCTGGATAAATTTGATCCTGTCTGGATCCATTTCGATCCCTTTTTTATTTATTTTGTAAGCCCAGAAATTTCGTTTCGTCTGGGAAAAATTGACATTTCTCTAGATTTATTTTAAGTCCCTCTTTATTTAATTCCTCTTTTATATTTTTAGCGTGTATTTTGTGTTCTTTCTTTGTTCTTGAAAATATTAATATGTCGTCTATATAGTTAAGAGCATAGTTTCTGTGTCGTTCAAATATTTTGTATAAGGCTCTAATCAATGCAGAACAAGCACTTTGGATTCCAAATGGCACAACCTTGAATTGGTAAACTATTCCGTTAATTTGAAAGCCTGTATATTTTCTGCATTCCCTTTTTAAAGGTACTAACCAAAAGCTATGTTTTAAATCAATCTTAGAGAAGTGCTTCGTATTGGGGCACAGTATGTTGGTTGATTATTCTTGCATCGGGGCAAATTCTTATATCACCATTTTTCTGAGGGACTACCACTACCGGGTTAACAAAAGTAGTATCGGCTCTTTCAATTATATCGTTTTTTATCATTTCGGTGATTTCTATGTTTACTCTTTGCAATGTTTATAAGGTATTGGGTATGTTTTTGTTTTAAACTTCCCTATATTCTTTACAATAAATTCATGCGTATATTTGTTTGTGATTCGATTTTCGTCGTTGATTAAATTTTTATTTTCGTTCAATACTTGTTCAATAAAATTTTTATATTCATCAGGGCATTGATCGCTAGTTATTATGTTTTTTATTTGTTTGTCCTTTCTTGTTATTTCACTTCTTTCCCACTGATTCGTACTGGCATTCACACAAACACATTCACACACCTTATTTTGATTTAGCATCCATCCCGGATTCGCTAATCTACCATCACGTGTCCATCCCGGATTCACGTTACAAATATTCTGGGGCCTCACTGGGTCCACTAAATTGCCATTTGGTAGCCTTTTTCGGTCTACACATTTACCAATTGGCCTCTTTGGGTCCATATAAATTTTCTCAATAGTACTGCCTACCAGTGGTTTCACAATCATACATTTTTTCATTATTTTATTTTTATTTAGCTTTTCGTTTTCATTCATAAATTTTATTGCGTGCCCTTTAAAATATATTGTATTGTCTTCATAAATTATTTTTGCGTTGTTTTTGTATAGAAAAACATTGCCAATTATTATGTCGCATTGTAGTCCTTTCATAATTATACATTGTATTTGATATACTTTTTCGCTTATTTCTAATTTAATGTTACAAATTTCGTTAATTTCTTCTAGTTTTTTATTGTTTGCTCCCAATATCTTGATTTTTGGTACCTGGTTTATTATTATTTGCTCCCTATTTATTATTGAATCTAATTTTTCCTTACTTATTATTGATTCTTTCGAACCAGAATCTATTAAAATATTTACCTTTTCCCCATTTAAATTTGCATTGATATAAATTAATTCATTATTCGTTTTTTCTTCGTTTTTATAGTCTTCTAAATTTATAATTTCTTTTGGATGTTCGTATAATATTTTATGATGGTTAGTTGTGCCACTTTTTTGGAGGGTTGTTAGTGAAAATTTTGATTGTTGTTTGCCGATTGTTCTTGTTGGTATTCGTTTTGTGTTCTTTCTGTATTTTTCTCAATTTTTTTTATTCGTGGAGCACTATAACTCCTATTGTGTTTTGGTTGTCGTGGGGGCCTTTCCTCTCTCTCTATATTTTCGTTACTTCTGCTCTTACGTATTGTATTTACATTCCTATTGTTGTTGTTGTTTCTTTCTTGGTTTCGATTTTCCCTTATCCTTTCATTTTCGTTACGATTTTGATAATAATGATAATTATTCCTCCCATTTCTATTATTTGGATTTGCCGAATTTCTGTTATTTATGTTATTATTGAAATTTCCATTTTGGTTCCTTTGATAAGGTGGTCTGTTTTGATTTGTTGGATAGTTTCTTCTTTCGTTAAAATTCGTAAAATTATTCTGTGAATTTCTATTTGGTTAATATATTTGTTCCTATTATAATTGTCGTTTTGAATATTTGGGCTTCTGTTGTTGTATTGGTTATTTGTAAAATGGTTTGTCGCAGTTCCCCTTTGTACTCGAGTCAAAAATTGGATAAAAGCATCCATGGTTTTTATGTTTTGGAGAGTTATCGTTTGTACTATCTCTTCTTTAAAATGCCGGGCAATACATAACACAATTTCCTCTTGTCTTATCCGGGGCTCTAAGTAATTAGCAATTGTACTAATTCTCATTGAGTAATGCACCATATCTGACTTTAAGTTATAGTTATATTTACCGAAATAAAGCATTTCCCTGTACTCGGCTTGTTTGGTCTCACTCCAATAAAAGTGGAGGAACAAACGCTCAAATTCTTCAAAGTTCTCAAAATCATTCTCAATATTGGCATATCATATAATTGCTTTCTCTGATAAATTGCTTCTTATAACATCCTTGACATCCATGAAATTCCTAATTCCCCTTATTTTCTTATGTAAAGATCTTACAAAGGCTTTCGAGTGAATAGTCTTGATAATGCTTGTAAATTTTACCCCTGTGTTCTTGCTTCCAATTGATCAATCCTTTTTCCCATATTCTCGTCTATTTTACGTTGTAAATTGTTTGCTGTTGGGGTTAATTTTTCTTGGATAACATAGTCATAGTTGTGGATGACATCCTCCCATCGACGGTGTATGTTTTGTACCTTTTCGTTGTTGTCCTGTACTTGTATTTCTACTCTTTCAAATTTTTCATCCACTTTATCCTCTATATTCCTTATTTGGTTGTCAGTAATTGCCCTTTCATTTTCTATTTTGTCCCACAGTACATTTTTATTTTGATCTAATTGGTTTGCCATTTCCGTTTGTGTATTTAGGATTTTCTTGTCGAGGGCTTTCTGGACTTCTTCTATTTTCTTGTGAGCCCTTTCTATCCTTTTATCAGTCATTTCAAATTTTTTGTATATTTCCTCCATATTATTGGCCATAGTAGCATTTAATTCTTGCTTTGTTTCTTCTAATTTAGTATTTATGTCCTCTAATTTATTGTTTAATGTATCCATTTTGTTTTTCACGTCCCTGGCATTATCCTGGATGTTGGCGTCCATAATCCTTGCATTGTCCTGTATGGTGGTGTTCATTTGCTGTAACATTTGCATGACTGCTGTCAGCGGATCTTGTGCCTGAGTGCTGGTGCCGGGAATTACATACTGCGAAATAACGTTCATCACCTGCTCATTAGTTTGTGGTTGGTCCCTGGGGCTTTGTTCATCCCCTACTTCCTGTCCAATATACTTGTGGCTATCAGATAAATCTGATTCTGACGAAAAAACTCCGCTTCCTTCCCTGTCAGGAAGTCGCCTTTTTGCGATGGTCTTGCCAGACCTTAAGAGTGTTTGTTCTTCCATATTGATTTTAAATATATTTTATTTTGTATGAAAATTTATATAAATTTGTTTATAATATTTATATTTGTTAGTTTTATATATTTATGAACAATCTCCTATACAGTAAGGATGATTGAAGTCAATATTTTGGGTGAGTATGATAAATAAACAGGTTTATGTATAGACAATATTTAAAAGACAACACAGTTGTACTTTATTATTACTATATCTCAATAATATGTTTATATATATATATATATATATATATATATATATATATATATATATATATATATATATATATATATATATATACAGTTGCCACCCCATTCGCCTCGGTTTTTCTACGATAAATGAAACGAGTTGGGCAAAAACTTTTAGCACGGACATATGTGGATCCATGAGGAGCATTTTTCAAAATTATTTAGAAATATACAGGGTGACCCAAAAAGAAAGTACATATCAAAAGTAATATTTTTTCTTATGGAACACCCCATATTTTTTATATTTTTAGATACTATAGATCATATAAAGATGAGTTATTGTTATATTTTCTATACCTAAAACTGACCGTTTCTGAGAAATTTAGAGAGATTTAAAAATACAGACCATAATTTAAAAATTGTTTACACCCTGTAACATATAACGAGCTGCTCGTAATTAAATTTATTGCTTAGCTCAAGGTTTAAGTTAACTATCACATGAACGTTTTACCTTAGTATTATACAGAGTGTTGAAAAAAAATGCCTCAAAGTTTGGACACACATTTTATTAAATAACTTCTTTAAGTTAAATGGAACACCCTGTATTAAGTGGCCTATTTTGACGCGAAACTAAATTCCCTTTAAAACCATATTAGGGTTTCCTATACCTATCTCCTCTGCTTTTTATGCAAAAGTCGTTTTTATATTTGACGTATCCTTTATCTTAAAAATGGAACACCCTGTATTGTAATTACAAAACCTTTTTATTAAGGATTACGTAGATTCGCTAAAAGCACAAGTTTAAATTTTTGAAAATAAGATGTATCTCAAGCAAAATGCAGGCAGAAGTAATAACTCCAATTTATTGCCATTTCTAAAATATTAAAGCATTCTTAAAAATGAGGATCGGAATATAATAGATAGCACACCTGTCCTAATTGTTGAGACGAAATATGGTAAATTACCCTTGTTTCTTAGCAAATGTATGTGACTTAATTTTTCATAACAATGGATTATTTAACAGATATAACTTTTACTACTACAGTGACGAAAATCCTAATATTTTTGGAACCCTTGATCACCAGCACAGATGGTCTGTTAACGTGTGGGGTGGAAAAATTGGAACACGAGTAGTTTTATTTTACCATATTTTACCATTTGCTAAGAAACAAGGGTAATTTACCATATTTCGTCTTAACAATTAGGACAGATGTGCCTTCTACTATATTTGAATCCTTATTTTTAAAAATGCTTTAATATTTTAGAAATGACAATAAATTGGAGTTATTACTTTTGCCTGCATTTTACTTGAGATACATGTTATTTTTTAAAAATTAAATTTATGTGATCCTCAATAAAAAGGTTTTTTAATAACAATACAGGGTGTTCCATTTTTAAGATAAAGGATACGTCAAATGTAAAAACGCCTTTTGCATAAAAAGCAGAAGAGATAGGTATAGAAAACCATAATATGGTTTAAAAGGGAATTTAGTTTCGCGTCAAAATAAGCCACTAAATACAGGGTGTTCCATTTAACTTAAAGAAGTTATTTAATAAAATGTGTGTCCAAACTTCGAGGCAATTTTTTTCAACACTCTGTATAATATTAAGGTAAAACGTTTATGTGATAGTTAACTTAAACCTTGAGCTAAGCAATAAATTTAATTACGAGCAGCTCGTTATATGTTACAGGGTGTAAACAATTTTTAAATTATGGTGTGTATTTTTAAATTTTTCTAAATTTCTCAGAAACGGTCAGTTTTAGGTATAGGAAATATAACAATAACTCACCTTTATTTGATTTATAGTATCTAAAAATATAAAAAAATATGGGGTGTTCCATAAGAAAAAATATAACTTTGATATGTACTTTCTTTTTGGGTCACCCTGTATATTTCAAAATAAGTCTGAAAAATGCTCCTCATGGACCCACATATGACCGTGCTAAAAGTTTTTGCCCAACTCGTTTCATTTCTCGTAGGAAACCGGGGTGGGGTGGGCACCCTAAATATATATATATATATATATATATATATATATATAATATATATATATATATATATATATATATATATATATATATATATATATATATATATATATATATATATATATATATATATATATATATATATATATATATATATATATATATATATATATATATATATATATATATATATATATATATATACAATACCTTTGTTGACTGATTTTTGTTTTACTATACAACTTACCAATATTTTTGGACAATCCTGTATATCAGACAATATCTGCACCTTGTACAATAAATCTTACAACTAAATATATGCCCTTTATTTACCCTATTATTATTTTTATACGTTTTGCCTTTATTTCAATCCCATACACTGTTTTTAAATTTTATTTTAAATTGCCTTCACCATTTTGCAAAGAAAATTTGTATTTACTTATTTATTTTATTCAAAATTTTGTAAATTAAAAAATTAAAATCTATGTAAAAAAAAATAATATTTTAATAAATAATTTTGTTATTTTTATATTTTTTAATATTTCAAATTGAATTTTCCAGCCTTTTGTTTATCTAAAATTGAATGTGCCCCAAGTTGGGCGCCATTTTTGCGACGGTACGCGCTTTTGTATTTATGCTTTTGGTCAAGGTTAAAATTATTCAATACAAAATTATCCCTGCGCGTTTTATCACGTGCACAAATTTATTTATTTGTTTGTGGGGCACTATTCTGACTTATTTATTTATTTATGATTTACTGAACTTATTGATACTTACTATTTGTTCTTTTCCTTTTTTAAATGCTTACAAACGTATATAAATGAAAGACAGTATTTAAATTTTTACTAACTACTATATTCAAAAATAAAAAAAAAATATTCCTTTTAAAATAAATTCAATTAATCAACTATTTAAAACAATTATTTTATATTGATTAAATTTTAAATTTGTAATGGTCTGGATTAATATAAAATATCTTTGCTTATATTTCTTTACAATATTAAAATTGATTTTATCAAATTGCTGAAATTAACTACAAAAAAATTATTCTTCTACATTAATCCTGATTTAACCAATGTTATTATGTACTAGACATATATCTTATACTACTACCGCAAATTGAAAATTTTTATATTATTTAATTTTATATTAATTAAATGTTCAAAATCCTTCAAAACTTTTTAAATGCGGATCTGTCTTAGAGTCCCTTGTGGCAATGTCGCTCACTAAACAACAATTCCTAACCAAAATGTCTATTTCTAATTTACCTTGTCATCCGGCGTGTAAATGTTGATTAACAATCGTAATTGTTACAAAAGGATATAAAAATCTGCTTAATTACTGCTAACTGCATCCACGGACTGCTGAAATGTGTTAATTGTCGGTGTCTCTCACTTGGAAATTACAATAACAATATAGTGTTCCTGGATTTATTTGAATTGATGTTGGGTGGCTCTTTGCGGAACACTACGGCTGCTTTATGAAAGTAAACTTGTTTATTTAATATCACACTTTATTTTACTTTACTTATTTTCTAGAAACTTTACTTTTAATTGATAATCTATGGAGGTTTTACTTTATAAACCTGCACGTCCCCTTTTGGATATCACCCTATGACGATGGGCTCAATTGTTTCTCCGTAGCTGGAGGACCGAAGTTTACTTTGGCAACTGATTTGGACAAAAAGACCTGCTTTCAGGGGTAATCGGCTTTTATACCCTCTAAAAACAAAAGAAAATTTCTCGTGAATTCGACGATATTTTGTATTCCCCTTTTGCTATTTTTAGAATATCAAAATGGCTACCTATGTCAATGAAATTATATAAATTTATACTTTTGCATTTTATTATGATTTTGTAGTATATTTTGAGATATTTTTACCCCCCTTGAAATAAAGATAATTTTATGCTCTTTCTATTGATACCTATTTCGCCTTGTTCCTTTCTTATAATTTAAGTTTTTATAACATGATGTCATGGACTTTGATTTTATAATTTTAATAAATTATTATTTTATTTATAAATCTTTGTTTGGATCGTTGCAAACTTACTAAAATCTAAACTAGCCTAATTTTACACACAATTTACCACTAATTTTATGTCTTAAAATTCTAATTTAACTTTATAAATTGGATTTTTGCCCCTTGACAATTGTCTGTTTTATACACATGTATTTTATTTATAGTTTTTATAGTTTCTTTCACTGTATTTTACTTTCGTCTCTTTAATATTTTACAGAAGGTTCCGTTTACTAAATTTCTTGTCGGATTTGGGTATTTCTCACTTATTGTTTTATACGAAATTTTGAAAATCATCCTTATGTGTCACTTTCACTATAGTCACTTCGTTTTAGTGGTTTATAATTATTTTTATTCCCTTTTTCTTGGGGTTACCTTATAATAAACTTATAACAAAGACTATCCTTATCCTATTTTATACATTTATAACTAGCTTAAACTAATTTACTACCAAAAATTAATCAACTTATATGGTTATGTATCGTTCATTGTAATTTGCTTAATGTTTTGGCCCTTTTTTTAAAAACACTGTACATTCTTGTATATTTTGTTATATAAAGTGGTTTTATAATATTACAGATCTTTATTTAGTATTTTTGAGAATTATCTCTCTTATTAGGGTTCGCTATGATAGAAACTTTGGATTCTCCGAGAGCTTACGAAGTGAAATTTGATCTTTTGTAAAATACATAATTTTTATATTTTGTAAACTATGTTATCCTTTATTGAGTCATTGTCTATATTGAAATTTGACCCTTTGGACCTTTATTTACTTTTTAATGACTCATTTTAGCCCATATATATGGTATGTTTTACCTTTATTCCCTGTTATAAAATTCCTACAACATATTTATTGAAATTAAAATTGCTCTAAATGTGTATCTTTTCAATTTATATATATATATATATATATATATATATATATATATATATATATATATATATATATATATATATATATATATATATATATATATATATATATATATATATATATATATATATATATATATATACTATATAAAATATTATATATAATATATATATATATATATATATATATATATATATATATATATATATATATATATATATATATATATATTATATATATATATATATATATATATATATATATATATATATATATGCAACTAAAAATATGTTCAAATTAAATATAAACAAAGTAACTTTCAAAAAAGCGATAAGTATCAGACGATTTTAATTTAAACTAAAATAGAACACATAATAAAAGTAATGATCGAAAGGACAGGTCGAACATCGGTAGCAAGAAGTTTAATTTTAACTAAAAAATAGATAACAAAGTACTAAAAATATATACGAAAAGGGTAAAAATACCTCTCGAAAAAAACATTAAATATAGCATAAAAAAACACCAAATATACCCACAATAATTTTACGTCAGACTGTATTGACTGTCAAAAGTAGAATGAGCTGAAAGCTAGAAATCTGTCAAAAATTGTTTATAACCTAAATTAAAGATTTTAATAATACACATATTTTATGTCCTATAAAATTTCTTGTAACTTGTAAAGGTTTTGAGCTATTAATTATGAAAATTTTTTGGGACTTGGGACTTGGGAAAAATTCTGTAAAACCTATTTTTTAAATTATAAGTCGAAAAGTATTGCATGTAGGTAAAAATGTTATATAACTTAAATTAAAGGTTTTAATAAAACACATAATTTATGTCGCATAAAAATTCTTGTAACCGTTAAAGGTTTTGAGCTATTAATTATATAACTTTTTTAGGACTTGGAAAAATTCTGTAAAACCAATTTTTAAATTATAAGTCGAAAAGTATCGAATTTAGGTAAAAATTTTATACAACCTAAAATAAAGATTTTAATAAAACACATATTTTATGTGATATAAAATTTTTTTGTAACTTTTAAAGGTTTCAAGTTATTAATTATGGATTTTTTTTGGGACTTGGAAATATTCTACAAAACCTATATTTTAAATTATAAGTCGAAAAGTATTGTATTTAGGTAAAAATTTTATATAACTTAAATTAAAAATTTTAATAAAACACATAATTTATGTCATATAGAAATTCTTGTAACATTAAAACTTTATGAGATAATAATTACGAAACTGTTTTTGGGACATGGAAATATTCAACAAACCCTATTTTTAAATTATAAGTCAAAAAGTATCGCATTTTGGTAAAAAAATTATAAAACCTAAATTAAGGATTTTATTAAAACACATATTTTTTGTCATATAAAATGTCTTGTAACTTTTAAAGGTTTTGAGCTATTAATTATGAGATTTTTTGGGACTTAAAAAGAGCAAGTTTGGCATCTAAAAATTTAAACGGTATTAAGTTTACCTTGTAAAAACAGTAGCTAGGTAAATGATCCTAGCAGCAGCACAAAAACTATTTAAATTGCACGTATTCAATCACAAAAATGCACAATCACTGCGAAGAAAGAGTTCGGTAAAAATGTTAGGGCTTTATACAAGTTTTTATTTGAAAAAAAAAAACACAAAAACATAGGTTTGTATTAGAAATAGGTACTTTCAAGCACTTTTAAAACAGGCGATCGGAACCATTCGAACTGAAAATTATATTTATTTTTTAATATCGTTTGCTTTGATATTCCCAAGAGCTATCTCGGATGTAAAACCACAAAAGGTGATAACTTTTACAATGTGTTGTTAGGTTTTGTTAAGAACTTTTGAATATTAAACTTTTCATAAATTAATTAAAAAAAACAACATTTATTTCTTACGCTGGTTCATAGTAGGGAGAATATGACAGTTCACCATCACCCTGACCCGGGTCAGACGTTTATCTTAAAATCTCTGACGTAATTAAATAATTAGGAATCTTGTGCGACGCAATATTTAGGGCGTGGCCAATACTATCTGTCAAATGTCAAATGTCACCTGTCACCTGTCAAATGTTGCCTGTCAACTGTCATATGTCGCGACCCACGTGACTTAGGTAATTTAGCTTACGTGGATGAGTTGTATCTTAGGGTCTTACGCAAGCGCTAAAAAAATGGCGCCTGTCACCTGTCAACTATTATACGTCAAAAACCACGTGACTTAGAAAAGTTTGCTTACGTGGGCTAGACCTGTCTTAGGGTCTTACGCAAGCGCTAAAAAAATGGCGGCGGTCAAATGTCATCTGTCACCTGTCATATTTCGCGAACCACGTGACTTAGAACCTGCTTACGTGGATGAGACATAATTAAGGGTCCTACGCATGCGTTAAAATAATGGCGCCTGTCAAATGTCAGCTGTCACTTGTCAAACGTCAAACGTCAAACCTAACATGTAGGGCCCCACGCTTAAGCACCAGGCTTGGATCTTAGGCGTGGGGTGAAGAGCCTTATTATTATATTAATCTTACAATTTTTGAATATTAAATAATAAAACACTTTGTATATATTAATTTAATTTATTTAAGCCACATTGTACATTGACTTTTAGCAATTTTATACACAAGTTTAGTAAGTAATAAACTACAAGCTACATCAATAAAAATTATTAAAGTGTTATAAGTTTCATCTGAGCGGACGGTGATGGCTGGAACCTCTGCTGCAATGGTTTCGTTGACACATGGCTTGGCGGGAACTTGGCTTATTAATGTTTTCCATTCCGTTTCTCCAAAAGTATGATCCGTATAGTGGAATTTAACCTTGTATTGGAGAAATGATTGGGCTGACGCTGGTACAAGTGTCTTAAAAACGCCAACATGGTGCCAATCCATTGTCACATATTGAAGTAAAAGCCATGAATTATTTGATGAAAAATCTTCGGTTTCTAACATCATCGAAGCGGCCGGAGCATTATAAGGAGCATAAATGTATAAAACATTTTGCACTAACGCTACTAATACGACGTATGACGAACTTAACAGAGCCATGGTTGAATCTTGAATGAGCTTAGCTGTTGTAGAAAGGTTATAATATCTTCATAGTGACTCATGAGATATAAACAAATCATGCCAACTATAAAAAAATTAAATAACATTTGTTTATAATTTAAATTAGGACCAACTGCTTTAACCATTCGCTTCTGTTCAAAATTTCGACACGCCCACAAAAAGTCTGCAAATTTGCAATATTTAACATTTTTATAGTGGTCCGATAGCGGGTCATCTCCCTCTTTCCAATTATTAAATTCAATATGGCAGCATATACACTTAACTACATCATCTCTCCCAGTGTAATAGAAACCAGCGCTAGCCAGTTCTTTAGGACTGAGATTAACAGGCCAATTTTCAAAGGATGGTAATCTTTGTTCGTAATCAAAATATCTTGAATACTTGTTTTGTAATGGATAACAACCATCGTCAAGACACATGTTTATAGGATGACGTTGCTAACTTAACTAAAGAAATAAAACACAAGGAGTCTTTATTTATTCATTTATTTCATTACAATTACATTTTTTTTTAAGTGATTAGGAATTCACGCCAATCATCATAACTTAGGGGGATGGTGATCTGATCTTCGGGTAGGTTAAACAGCGTGTAGACAATTTTCACACTTGGAATCATACCTCTCGCAACACTGAGTCCAGTTGTAATGTTGAAATGACGCACTAGTAGACAGACTTCTCACAAAAGCTTCTTTTCATTTTTAATTTCTTTTCTAGCTGCTAGCACCATTTGATCAAAATATTCCCAACACGTGGATTCGGTAGACATGTTTGATGAACAATCACTCATCACGGCTACAACTCGACTAAAAGTTATGAACGCATTTCTGGTTTCTTACATACACTTCCCCCCACTCCTTTGGCTGCGGTAAGTAGTAGGCATCCCCTTACCTTGTCCGAAGAAGAAGTACAACCTGAAGTTAGCTTCAGGCGCTAGCTACCACTGGCACTAGCTACCACTGGCGTTAGCTGCCACTGGCGCTAGCTGCCACTGGCGCTAGCAACATCTGGCGTTAGCAACATCAGGCGCTAGCTACCTTTGGCTTTAGCAACAGGGTGCTGCTCCTAGGGCCCCCCGCCTAGAGCTCCGGGCCGTCCGCTTAGGGCCCCACAATCGCAAGGTGTCTTAAGCCAACATAACCTTAAATTTAGCGTCTTACTTAGGAATCTTAGGTTAAAGGTATTACGTCACATGTGGGGGCCCCCCACGCTTAAGCCCCGTGCCTGGGGCTTAGGCGCAGGGCACTACACCATCTGTAGGAATCTTAACCTAACTATATGTTACCTGTCAAACGTCATCATCAGCTGTTGGTAGCCATCTTGGATCTCGACGTCATCGGGGGCGAATTAAATAAAAAAAGTCCGGGGATTTGAACCACCTAGTGCCCGTCGTCCTATTGCTTCTGGTTCCAACGCCTTAAACCACGCAGCCAAATGGCTAAGTTAAAATGTATTGATTAAAACGTGTAGAGTACGTTAGGAATCTTAGGCTAGCACTGTGCATATGTTAAAATAACGGAGCCTGTCAAAAACCACGTGGTATATTAGCTTACGTGTACTACCTTACGTATGTGCTAAAAATAGCGCCTGTCAACTGTCACTTGTCAAAAACTGTGGGGCCCTGTTCTAAAGTATGGCCGCTGCCGAATTATTACGTAACAACATATGGCGCTAGTTAAAACCCTGATGATGATGATACTGGTTAAATATAGAAACGTTATTAACAAGGTATAAGTAATAGTATAAAACAGGTATACCCAGATGATGATGATGTTAGTTAAATATAGAAACGTCGTTTAATATTTATAGTGGGCGAGCCGATAGTTTATTAAAAATATATTGGTTGTTGAATGCAATACGTAGTAGTAGTAGTAATAGTTAATACCCCGATGATGATTATATATATATATATATATATATATATATATATATATATATATATATATATAAAATATATATATATATATATATATATATATATATATATATATATATATATATATATATATATATATATATTATATATACGTTTAAGCATATGTTAAATAAAAATTAGAGACTCGAACCAGGAAAATAGACCTAATTATTATTACTAGCATATATATTTATTTATAAAAACTCGAGGATGCGGATGACGGGTAAAATTGAAACGTTGTTTACTTGGGCTAAGGTATTGATTTATCGCGAAAATTGTAAGTTATACCGTTCGAAAGTTATCGGTTAACACCGGAACCCCGTTGATGATGAAGATGATGGGTAAAATCGAAACGTTGTTTACTTGGGTAAAGTCATAACATAACCTCAAAATTTACTAGCTGGCACGTGGTTTATTATTATTTAAAATATCGACAAAATTGTGAAATAATTAAAGTAATAAAAATATTAGAGACTAGGTTAAAAAAGCACCAGACAATAAAATTTAAATGACAAAATGCTATACTAAACAGGTTTAGCGCTTTAGGGTGTAGAATTCATATAACCAAATAGGCACTTTCAAACTGCATAAAGCCGGTTCTCAGCTAAAAGCTACCTGGTTTGCAAGCAGGGATTACCACTTCGCTCCACGACTCTAAAATTCTTAATAAGGACGTTCGAAGGCCTATAACGGTTTAGAAAATACTGCCCATATTGTGGGGCATCAGTCTAGAACATAGTCTACAAGTAGTAAAAGGAGTAATATAAAAAATAGGTCACTTACCAGGTCTTAGATGTAGAGGTCCATTTGTCAGCAAGTACAGTTTAAAGGCTTAACATAGAGTAGTTAGTATACGGTTTGATCAACAGGTGGCTAACGTATCAAGGCCTATTTGTAACATAAAAAATTAGTCAGTACAAAAACCTTAAAAATTCGTTGTGTGATTTAAAAAACAAATATTATTAAAAAATTACCATTCCTAGACTTGGTATGAGGGCTGTTTTGCTTCACATCCTTGTCTAGCTTGTTAAGATCCATGGTTGAGAACTGCTAACAGGTCGGTTCCTCGAACAGGGCGGTTTCTTGAACAGACCGGTTCCTCGAACAGGGCGGTTTCTTGAACAGACCGGTTCCTCGAACAGGGCGATTCGTCAAACAGATCGGTTCCTTAAACAGGGTGTAATAAGGTCTATTTGTAACAAAAATATGGCATAAAAATGTTAAAATATAGAGTGATGAACTGCTTGCGCTTAGCCACCTCATTTAGGTAGAAACTTGTTATGTATAGGTAATCTACTTGCTAAACATTAATTTATTAGGTTATTAAAAAACACTTGTTTGTATCAAAAATCAAAATTGATAAAATCGGCATCACACGGTGAGCAAGTCAAAAAATTTAATACCCCAATCTAAATATCGGCTTTAAAATATACGTAATAAGCAAGTAGATATATACAGGGTGATGTCTAAAAATGATGTCTCAAAATATACATGGTAAATCTAAAATTGAATATACATGGTGTTATAAATTAGGTCGGTCGAGTAGTATATTTACCTTAGTAGTTGTGACGTCATCAAATTGTGTTGTAACATAATTTCTTCTCCCGTTTTAAACTGGCTGGAAACAGTCAAATATTACATCTCTTAGAGTAAATTTTCAACTCGAGTCATAATATTTGGCAGGTTAAAAATTTTGCCACAACACAAAGGGCTTCCAGTCGGACTTACTTTATGATTGATTAATCATAAAATAGTTCCTTAACGAGGCTGCCAGACGTGAACTGATCCCTTAAGCGCACCTCATTTCGATTTTTATGGGCATAAAACGAAAATTTCAAAAGCAAACCCAAAACCTGATATTTATACGTTACAGTATGTTGGCATCTTTTGTTGGCTTCGTCAAGCATCTTTTAATGGCTCTTTACATGTATGTTAGCATCTTGGTCCTTATGACAAGACATCTTTTAATAATTATTGGTATCTTTTATTGGCTTCGTTAAGCATCTTTTAATGACTCTTTACATGTATGTTGACAAAAGGACCTAAGACAATGGCTCTTTTATTATTATTATTTGGCATCTTTTGTTGGCTTCGTTAAGCATCTTTTCATGGCTCTTTTAATTATGTAACGTAAAAATATCAAGTTTTTCTAAAAATAGCTACATAAAAAAGTCTTAATCCTAAAAACTATTCAAGCTTTTGTCTCTTGTAACCGTAGGGAACTGAGCTGCCATCAGGTAGAAACTTTCGCTTTGTTGAATTTGGTCGGTAAAGCTTGGTTTCTTGTACCGTGACTACTTCATGCTCCTTGGTTCGCCTAATATTTTTAGATATAATCGGTATTGGTGCCGACTTTTCAAGTACCATCTTCTTAATGGAATCAAAGTTTATCAATTTTGACGCCTCATAGTTAAGGCTGATTCCCTTAACTTTACATATAACTTCTTCCTGCTGCTTCTTCGTAGAATAGATTTGGAAGGAATAGTTCTTAGGGCCCCAGAAACAAATTTCGTAATATAGGAACCAGGACCGTATCCCTCTAGTTCATCGGTCATGTCGCCGACAAACTGACCAGTTGGTATGTCAGAGGAATCAGGCGTAGAAACATATATTACGGAATCTGTGTCGTAATACAATACTCTGTTACCGAGTTCTTCCAGGTAAGAATAAAGTTTAAGCCGGCCTGGGCTGTTACGAAAGCAGCAATAGCTACATTAACAGTTGGTAGCGGATCATAAGCCTCATCGGTGAATTCGTAATTGACGACCAAGGTGTCTTCATTTATAGGTAGACAAGAGTTAACATACAGGGAGGGGTTAGTAAACATGGAAAAGAACTCCGACGGGTCATTAACAATTTTAGTTTTTGGCTGATTTTCGCGTTGTCCAAACTTGCCCCAAAAAGAATTTAAAATTAACTTAGCAAGAGACCTAAGACCCGGATTTTCCAGAATTGCAGCATACTCCAATTTAACATCTTCTCTAGCAAAAAATTCCTCAATATATCTGTTCTTTTCTTCCTCTGTTTTACATTCATTTGGCCACCCCGAAGCCTCTTGTTTTATCTTAATAAATTTGTTCATCATTTCCGTGAACAAACCTTTTAATTCTTTACTGTTTTGTAATGTGGTATACTTCCAAATTTCATAAATTTCTACCATCTTGTAGCCTTTTTCTAGAGCTTTTAAGACCTCATCAATCACCCACGTACCTGTTAAGGCCCTTTCATCCTCCGAATGGGGACATTCCTCTGTGCCTGTATTTTGACCACATTTTGAACATAAAACAAACATCAGTTTGCTGTTCATTTTTACTGGTAAAACCGGATGATAAAGCTCAACCGGTGGTAGAATTTTACATTTGATCAAGCCTGCTATCTCTGTTAAATTTTGGGTGTTGCATTCGTTATCGCCTACAATAATTTCGGGGTGACCTATTGGGAACTTGCCATACTTGCAAACCCAAGGATAGAGGGAGCAAACGTCGGCGTATTGAATTTTTTCACCCAGTTTAGCTTCATAATATTCATAAACATTGCCCGTACGGCCTCCATAAAAAGCATCTCTTGGGTTTAGGGGAGTACAATTTAATAGAGGATGCTTTGCTGTATAAATCTCAATCTCTGGTTTGTCTTTCAACTGTCTCCTAAAATCGCATTCCCACATTTCAGTAACTCTAAAACCTAGACTCTGGAGTCTTTCGATTTTAGCTCTAGTTGATTCGTATCTGAAATTTAGGGTTAACGAAGGGTCTTCAAACAAAGGATCATTTCTGCTATATTTATAACATCTAGGACAGCCATGGTAGTAACAGCCCTGAAACTCAAACACCTCTTTGGTTTCGGCACAATAACCGTCAACCTTCATGCCATGCAAAACAGTCTCTTGATCTTTGGCGGCATGTGTAATGTTTATTTGTCTTTGGTGTTCTTCCCAAACCAGCCATTGAATTGCAATTTTACTTTGTTTGTCTTTCCACCTGTAACCATTTTTGGGAATTATACCTATCGTGTTGGGCTGGAGGAAATTTCTGCGAAATACCTTATTACAGGCGCTTGCTATGGTAGAAGCCTCTGTAAAAGGACAAACATTTGCGGTGTTCATTAGCTGTTCTCTAAATTTTAAACAGGCTTGTGTCAGAATCTCTACATCTGATATACAGTAGTCAACTAGCTCTTTTTGCATATTAAATATATCATTTTTATGTTCCTCATACCATTTCAAGAAATCAGTACGATTGCCTTCCTTCATTGTGTCTGGAGAGTAATATTCTAACGAGGGGAGAGGGCCAACATAATTCTGATTGGCTTTAGTATTGAATAGATGGGGAAAATATCCCTTTTTCACTCTGTTAAACCAAAGGCCTTTGGCAAGGCTGACAAAGCCATAGGAAAATAGTTTAAGGAGTCTATTAATTTTACATTCCCCATTGTCATACTAATTATCTTCGTACCTCTCATGATCAGCTCGGGTGTCAAGTCTGTCTTAGTTAAAACATAATTTAAAATAAATTGATGGTCAAATGATTGTCCATTATGTGCAATTACTACAATATTTGTAAACTTTTTTCTCCATTGTAGGACATGATGCATAAATAATGCAACAGCATCATCACTTTTAATTTTTTGTAACCTTACGCCACATTTATCACAATATGAATCAGGAGAATTTATACAGGTATCACAGCATTGCTTAAATACACAAAGGTTCGGCTGATGGAGAAGCGAGCCGTTATCTAGCACTTTTTCCTGTCTTGTTTCTAAATCGTAAAAAATAAAAAGCTGATCCTTGGTTTTAGGCTTTCCAGTGTCTGGTTGAATGTAACACAGGTGATTCTCAGGTACGTGGGCGTTGCAGGTCTTGCAAAAGATCTCACCACAGGTGTGTTCTCTTTTGCCTTTAATCGTC
The DNA here is from genome assembly GCA_019359885.1 of Listronotus oregonensis. Classification (NCBI taxonomy): domain Eukaryota; kingdom Metazoa; phylum Arthropoda; class Insecta; order Coleoptera; family Curculionidae; genus Listronotus; species Listronotus oregonensis. Next base: position 38,255 of record JAHBCN010004724.1, on the reverse strand, counting down.
TTAAGACAATTTTGGCAGTTTCTTATTTCACTGCATACAGACTTATTCTTCTCGTAGGATCCTTCTTTTAAATGATTATTGTAACAGCTCTCCCCTCGAAAGTTTCGTTTACAAATATCACATTTTATCTTAATTGCGTTCTCTGCGCATTTTGGAGATTGTTGACACCCTGGACATGTCCCTCCACACCTGTGTTCATTTTTATGTTCATAAGGTACATTACACATTTCACAGAAGTAACTGCAGGCAAAAGCGGCAGTCAACGAGGTCACTACGTTATAATGACCCTCGTGATAAAGGAGGCTTAATCTTTTCGTTGATTCGTTTGCTCCCTCGAAAATTACATCTCTTCCTTTAGAACCATACTTGTATACTATAATTTTAAACTCTTTTAGATGTTGTTGAAACAGCTGCAATTCAGGAATTCCAGCACCGTCCTCAGGAATAATGACTCGGGCCTCTTTCAACAAATTAAGTGTTCTCTCTGTTTGAATCTTGCCAGTGTCTCGTAAAACTTTATTATATTCAGGATCCTTGCTTGCTTTGGCTATTGCAACCACCAAAGCACGAGGCAAACATAAATTGTCACGGTTGTTAATTGAAATGATACCGTTTCTCCTGGCACATTCCTCGTCAAACGTATTATAATTTTTACCCTTTCCCCGACCGGCAGGAAGTCTAACCGTGGTGACTCCCAAGCAGAACGTCTCCGTATTCAGACCTGTCGAGTTTGACTGATAAACGCTGCTTATCACATCCCATACATCGTCATAATTTACCTCTGAGGCAGGTCTAAAACGGATCCATCCTTCGCCACGCTTAAACTCCTTACCACAAAAACTAAAACTGACCTGATCCGAAGGTTCAAGCCCCTCTGTAGCCCTGTTAATAACTTGACAAATCGCATCACGAATCCATCCGACAGGCTCAGTTTCCTCTGGCACAGGTCTCAACTTAAACTCTAAACTACGCCCGGTAAGATTAAAACGACGAACCCTTTTAACGGCGTCTTTCAAAATGATAAACTTTTCCATTTTAAGCTACAATTAAAATTAATATAAGTTCTATAAGACTTAAAAAATATCTAAAAATAGAACGTACCAAGAGAGAAATTTAAGTGTTTACTAACTGATCGCAACACGTCTACTCACCACGACGGTTCAAGATAAACTGAACAGGCGGCACTTAGGCACTTCTATTTATAACCTCGGGGCCCTGTGAATAAAGGAAAATAGAGTACGTTCAGAAACTAGGGTATGTTCAGTAACTACTACTACTTACCAAATACTCGACGCTGATTGGTTAAAAATATCAGGATGGCGAACGCTGATTGGCTAAAAATAGGTTGATTTTATCCCGTGTTAGACTTAAAATATATAATTCTTACCAAATACTCGACGCTGATTGGTTAAAAATATCGGTCAGTTGGAGAACGCCGGTCAAAATAATTAATCTAAAAATGGATTATGTTACCCTTGTTAAAACAAAAACTTAAAATATAATCCTTACCAAATACTCGACAGTGATTGGTTAAAAATATTGAGTGATTGGAGAACGCCGATCAAAATAATTAATCTAAAAATAGGTTATGTTACCCTTGTTAAACAAAACTTAAAATATAATTCTTACCACTGATTGGTTTAAAAATAGGATCCTTCTAGAATAAATATATCTGTAACAAAAACATATCACCGTAAGTTGTTGGGCTCCACAAATATAAAAACCGTGGTTAAGGTGTTTCTAACTTAGTTGGCAATCAGAGAGCGTACAGACAACATCTACTATGGCTTGCGAAATAATTAAGGAAACTGCTACGTCAAAAATTACTTTGGTTAGAAGTGCTTTCAATAAACGGATTGTTGACTATCAGTTAATTTCTAAATATGCCAATGTTGAGGAGTATTTTGAAGACCTGAAATGCGACGTTATAACTCTTTTAAAGGATTCACTTAGGGAGTGTGCTTACTTAAAAGCTAATATGAAACTTTTTGGTCTTTACTTATTACCATTAGCCGAACTTAAAGACATTAAATCGTTCAGCTCAGAGTATGTAGAGGTATGGCAGTCGAGCGACCTAGAAGAAATATTTAATAATTTCCAAGCTATATTACTTAATATGGCGGACACAGAAGATGGGTGGTCATTAGACAGAATATTATATCTTGAGCTTCAAGTTTGTAAGTTGGGAGATGCAGCAGCAGCTACCAAGAAATGATGTAGAAGTAGCTAATAAGTGTTGAAAATGTAAATTAGTATTGTATAATAAATACTGTTAATAAACGAATAACACCTCTTTATGTTTTTTATTTAAAACACCCTGTATATAACCAATACTTATATAAATTCTAACAGCTTGCTTGTCAATATAATTCACTTCAGCTTCAAACCTGTATTGTGTTTATGTTTTAAATATGTTCTATGTTTTAACTATGTTATGTTGTATGTGTATGGAAGTTTAAATACATATTTTTAAAGTTTTAAACTTATTTTTTAAGATAGATGTATTATGATTTAATGTTTTAAAATACTTGTTCTATTTATTTAATGTTTTAAACTAGTTTTTATGTTTATTGTATGTATGTTTTTATGTATTTGATGATTTAATGTTTAAACATACCATGTATTTTATGATTTAATGTTTTAAACATACTATGTTTATATTGATGTATTTAATTAAACATAAAACTATAGTTTAAACATAAACATGGTTAAGTTGTAAATGTTACACTGGTACTACTGGTGTTTCGGTATGTGTCCGGTATGTGTCCGGTATATGTCGTATGTGTCCGGTATGTGTCCGTATGTTCCGGTATGTGTCCGGTAGTTATGTCGTTTGCCGGTATGTGTCCGGTATGTGTCCGGTATGTGTCCGGTATATGTTCGATTATTAGTTAATAAATATAGCGACTTTAACGTATAAGTTTAGTATGTAAACAACCTCCATAGAAGATGGACGCTACAAAAATTGAACATTCCCTTCTTGAAGTATCAAACACCAAATATGGTATAAGAAGAGTGGGTGAAAAATTTCTAATTGGAGATACTGATATTGAAATTATTGGAAGCCATTTGTTGATTTGTGATAATAAGTTTCTCTTAAGAGAAGGATTATTTAACTTGCTAACACAAGATGTACCCACACAGTACTCAACTAAGGACTTGGCAGATTATAAAATTATTTTGCTTTTGACTAATGCCCATAAAAGAAATGATGGGAAAATTTTAGCATCGCAAGGGTATAAATATCGTCATATTATTGCTAAATTGTTTCCTCCTACGAGGTCGTACGCGTCAAAACGCTGTGTTAAAAGAATAGAGCCGAAACATGTGGAAGAGCCTAAAGAAATTGTCTGCGACTCGGAAGTGAAAGAACATGTGGAAGAACCTTATCAACCTAAAGAATTTTCCTATTATAGTAGTTCGAAACAAGAAGGTCAACCTAAAGAATTTGTCTATTATAGTGATGTCAATGAATTGGTCGAGCGGTTTGAAAAGTTGCACGCTGCAAGGGAAGCTGGAATAACCTTAACGAGATAATGTGCATCCTTAGGGAGCTCGAAAAATTAGGTGTAATAGAGTTTTATAAATAAATGATTTTTGTTCTAACCTAATCAGTCTTGCTCCGACCTTTGAGCAGAATGGTTCGTCTACTTATTCTTCTTCTTCTAGCTTCGGCTATAGCAGATGATGTATTGCAAGAGGCTACCGAATTTCTTACAAAGTATGGATATTTAAATCAGACTACCGCTAATAATAACATTGTTGATATAAGCGAGGTGTTAATGAACTTTCAAGACGATTATCAACTACCTAATGATGGAACATTGAATCCAGAGACTCTAGCATTAATGAGAAGACCTCGTTGTGGCGTACGTGACCACGGCGCTTTCACAGTTGATCCGTCTGGTAGAACTAAATGGCATAAAAAGACTATTACCTGGACAATATTTCCACCGCAACAGTTTATGTCTCAATATACACAGATAGCCCGGCAAGCCTTCCAATCGTGGGAAAAATATGCAGATATTCGCTTCGTATTTGAAATTAAGATAGAAGCATCAGATATTGTTATTTCTTTTAAGAGGGAAAAACATAGTATGCAGATAGATAACGCTACATGTGGATACGAATTCTCAAAAATGGTTTTAGGGCATTCATATTTTCCATACAACGACAATCATCAGGTTGAAATCCATTTAAATAACCAATTACACTGGAGTTATTCAACAAGGCCCGTAAAATATGGTGAAACCAGTTTGTTAGCTGTTTTAGTGCATGAAATAGGCCACGCGCTCGGAATATCTCATTCGTTTGTTAGCACTTCAATTATGTACCCGTATCTACAGAATTTTAACGGAAGCTTTGATCAAGACGATATTTTAGCCATTCAGTGGCTTTATGGAGCAAAGAAGACTGTAAAATCCACAGTAAAAACAACTGTAAAACCCGTCACCACCACAACGGTTAAAACAACAGTAAAAACAACCACTGAAAAACCAACCACCACAACGGTTAAACCAACAGTAAAAACAACCACTGAAAAACCCACTGTAAAATCTACTGAAACGCCTAAAGAGCCCGAGCTGTGTGATTTAAACTTTAAGACACTAAAGACATTTTTAGTTGTGAGAAATAAGTTGTATATATTTTATGAAAAATATGTATGGATCCTAAATTTAAAGACCAAAGAAATTAAGAACAAGCCATTCCTGATAACAGATTTTTTACCATTTTTACCAAAAGATTTTAAAAACGTAACGGCTATTTATGAGAGACCTAATGGTGAAATTGTCCTAGTTGCCGACGATATATTGTACTTTTTCAAATATGGCTCCTTTGAGCTGATAAGGACAGACTCTACAACTACCGTTAGCACTGCAGATGTAGATGTGCAGGGCATAGTAAATACGAATAAGGGAAGAACCTATTTATTTATAGGTGACAATATGGTTTGGGCCTTAAATGAATGCACATTTAGACCTCAGGAAAGACACATTATTTCTGAATTATTTTCGGGAATTCCCTCCAAAATTGATGGTGTATTTAGATATACTAATGGGCGAATCTATTTTATACAAAATGGAATGTATTTTGAGTACAACGAATTTACAGAGTCCTTAGAACGTACGGGAAAAATAGATCTTAATTTCTTTGGTATATCGTGTCCTAATTTAAGTATTTTAGAACAGTTAAAAATTTTGTTACATAGTATAGTTTCTATGGATTCGAAAATTTTACATTAATAATAAAGAATTATCAATAAATACCGGTGTTTCTGTTAAAATGTCTAATAATAAGTATCACTTGAACCCACCTGGCAACAACAACTATTATAAATTTAGGTCTATAAATAGAAATTTTTATTAAATATATGTATTCTACAAGTCTCAACCTGTCGTGTCAACACGGTTGGTAACAGTAAACAGCAATTAATAAATATAGTAATCTACAAGTCTAAACCATTCGTTTGAACCCAAATAAGGCTGACGACCGAAAATTGCGACCGGAAATGGCTATTATAGATTTAATACCTACAAAAACACTTAATTCATAGTCTACAAGTCAAGACCCTTCATTTAAGCCCAAACAAGACTAACGACCGGAAGTTGCGACCGGAAATGACTATTTTATTGCAGATTCGATATCTGGAGACTACAAGGACTTTGAATAAGTTGAAATATTTGAAAAATACCCATAAGAAAGTTACAAAATACTTAAACACACTTATGGCTATTATTTATAAATCACTAACACTATGAATTTTTAAAATATAATAACACATTTAAGCAATGTGCTTCAAAAAGCTAATATTTTAAACCCTCTGTATATTCCTAACACTTGTTAAGACCCCTTATAATACTGCAGTAAATAATCTAATATTTAAACCCTCTGTATATTCCTAACACTTATTAAGACCCCTTATAATACTACAGTAAATAAGCTAATATTTAAACCCTCTGTATATTACCCATTAAGACCCTGTATATATATTGTAGTCTGCTAAAATATATTGTCTGAATGTTACCAGAACTTATTAAGATCCCCGTATAAACTTCAGTCTTTAAAACCGGTGTAAAATAATATTTTAATATCTTTTTGTTTTAAAAACCTAATGCAGTTTAAATGATAAGTTTTTACTAAGTACCGATCCTATAAGACAAGTCGCTGTATTGCTGTAACCCTCAGCTATGTAGGGGTTTTGTACGGGATATGCGGGTTCTTTAAATAGCCATTATCAGGCAACACTTGATTGCTATTATATACCTAGCTCTTATAGATGACTGCTGCTTTTGTAGAGCAGACTAATGATCATCAAAGCTGATACTCTCCCAATCGTGTGGGCACCGACGCAATCTGTGTCGACCCACCCGTCTCTAAGGAGACTACAATCAACCGTTAAACAGAATCTGAGCCATGATCGGTGTTTATAAAAGAACATAGAGATGATCCTATGACAACATAAGGCGAGTTCTCTGTTTCAGCAGCCCCCTTTGTAGAGTGGTCTAACGACTGAAACTCCCCCGCCCTATTAGTCTCAATGAGAACGCACATAGGATCTCTAAATTCTATTTATAATACCAGCCATTCATAATCAATACATAGAAGGGAAAAATGCAGTCATTATTCCTGTACTATGAATCAATAATGACGACTCATCATTTTACTCAGTTTTACAACACCACTGACTTGTTACGCCACTGTTAATCGTCGTCAGAGATTTTGAATAAAACATATATTCGACTTACGACGCCCCTGACTGAAATTTCAAATAAATGTTATTCCAATTGAAAGTGCTATCAGCGGACACCGGATGTATTACCGCACACTTACCCAAATATCAGAATGTTTCAAAGTTCGCTATCTCGGTAGTTGGGAGAAACAAGCTTGTTAATTTTAAACACTATTCGATATATATAATTATGTCTTTAAGAATATTAAGAAGTCACTGATGGGTTATAACAAGAACAAAGAGTAAACCCTTTGTATATTCCTAATACTTATTAAGACCCTGTATAATACTACAGTAAATATTCTAATATTTAAAACCCTCTGTATATTCCTAACACTTATTAAGACCCCGTATAATACTATAGTTAATAAGCTAATTATTTAAACCCTCTGTATATTACTAAGATTTTTAAGACTCCGTATATACTGTAGTAAATAAGCTAATTATTTAAACCCTCTGTATATTACTAAGATTTATTAAGATTCCGTATATACTGTAGTAAATAAGCTAATTATTTAAACCCTCTGTATATTACTAAGATTTATTAAGACTCTGTATTATATTTGTCTAAAAAAGCCCGAAGCAGCTGTTAATTAACTTGAAACTAACCCTAAACCTAAAAAACATTTTGTATTTGCTTTAAAAAATATCATATAGAGATGGAAATTGGCAAAAATGAGTGAATTAAAAAGCACCGTATTTATAAAAGGGGAACAATAAAAGCCATAAGTATAATAACCACTAATAATCCATTTAAAGCGTAAAAATAGCATACAGTATTTTTTTAATATTTAAAATAATGTGTGACTTACAAGTTTTTAATGTAATAAATCAGCAAAAGGAACAAAAATTCGCAAAAATTTATAACAAAAATATTCACTACACTACTACAGAAGCGTCAGCTGGTAAATAATTATCAGTTGTTTTTGCAGGTAATGTTTCACTCTTATCAGTAGGCATGCGGTTTTTGTATTTCCATGTGCTGATATAGTTATCCATATTTAGCGGACTAAATTTTTATTAAATGTTATTTTTAATGATATTAATATTCCGTATAAAGCCTTTTGGCAGTTTTAGAATTGTAACGCCTCTGTGCATATGGCTCTGTGCCTGCGCTTAAGCCACGGGTTTAAGCGTTTGGGAGGAAAATGAATTCCTACGCCGCCCGTGCAAAATAGTACCATGTAATATTGTGTAATTACCAAGTATGATATCATCGAGGTTTCTGGCAACTGTGTTGGTTAGTTGAAGTAAATTATAATTTATTCATATTAGATACGCTTTAGATATGCAAATGAGGCTTATCAGCAACTCGAGCTAAATAAATTTATTAAGTATTCTTCTTTTAATAACAATTTTCTGTATACCATCATACATATCTTCACACCATGCTTAAGCCAAGAAGATTAAACTCCCCGACGTAGAAACACAGGGCTGCAATTATACTTCAATATATATATACTTAATATCCTAATGTACTGAAATCAAAATATTTATTTTTAAAATTCGACCAGGGCACGCGAGACCCAACTCTTAAGCTATGTGCTTAAGCCCTAGGAGTAGAAAAACGTTGTAAGTACCTCATGCCCTTTATTCTTAAGCCCTAATTTCACTTTTAAAACAAAATTGTATACAATATATGTCTAGAAATTGATCTATTTAATTTTTAAGTCTGACACACACACACTGCTAACGCTCGATTAATATTTTCAAAATTAGGGTTGCTACCCTTACAAATTATAATTAAATATATACTTAACACCCCAATGTATCATTTAAACAAAGAGATGTATGTACAGAAACTGATATATTACTATTTATCCCTGCCTAATAAGTTAGCAGATAAAAATGAATTTGTGTTGCACTAACTTTTGGCGCTCGGGCGATATTTCCAAAATTAGGGTTGCCACCCGCGTAAATTGTAGAAAAATATATACTTAGCACCTCAATGTATCATTTAAACAAAAAACCACAAATATTGTATGTACAGAAACCGAAATATTTATTTTTAAAAGCTGATCTATAGAACGGAGAAAATATATTCCCGCTTAGTATATCGAAATAGCTACGATTATTTTTCTCTAAGTTTGAAGTTAATTTTCTCAATATCTGTCAATAGAAAATTTATAATTTTTAGCTCGGACGTAAATTTAAGGTTTAGGAACACACTAAAATAGTTTTTAGATGGGTATTAACTTCAGGTTCCAAAATTTTTGCCGAGCGCCAAATGTGTATTTCAAAATTTTTTACTTTAAAACCTAATATGTGTGTGAATTGTTTTCCAGGTTTGAAGTTTATTTTCCCGATTTCTGTCAATAGAAAATTTATGATTTTTGGTTTAATGTTACATTATGGTCTAAGAAACATATTTAAATATAATTTATAGGGGTAGTAACTTCAGATTCGAAAATATTTACCGAGCGCCAAATGTGTATTTCAAAATTTTTTACTTTAAAACCTAATATGTGTGTGAATTGTTTTCCCAGGTTTGAAGTTCATTTTCCCGATTTCTGTCAATAGCAAATTTATGATTTTTGGTTTAATGTTACATTATGGTCTAAGAAACATATTTAAACATAATTTATAGGGATAGTAACTTCAGATTCGAAAATATTTACCGAGCGCCAAATGTGTATTTCAAAAATTTTTACTTTAAAACCTAATAATATGTGTGTGTGTAAATTGTTTTCCAGGTTTGAAGTTCATTTTCCCTATTTCTGTCAATAGAAAATTTATGATTTTTGGTTTAATGTTACATTATGATCTAAGAAACATATTTAAATATAATTTATAGGAGTAGCAACCCTAATTTTGAAAATATTAGCCGAGCGCCAAAATGTGTTTTTTCAGAATTTTTTACTTTAAAACATAATATGTGTGAATTGTTTTCCGGGTTTGAAGTTCATTTTCCCTATTTCTGTCAATAGAAAATTTATAATTTTTAGTTCTAAAGCAACTTTGTGTCATTTTTTACATTATAGGTAAATCCCTAAAATAATAATTACCAACTTTCTATGAGTTACTGTTTTTAAGTTCAAATATTTTTAACAGCTTACATAGATTTTATAATTATTTAATACTACTTCAAATATTTTTTTCTAATAACTTTAAATTATAATTCCAAAGGGTAGTATTTTAGATTTTCAAAATCAAACTGGTTTTTATTTTACGGAGTTTTAAATACATTTTTATAATTAAAAGTTGATGCGTGCATGCAATATGTCTACAATTAAAATATGTTACTTACATGCCTTATTGGTATTTCACTAAAATATCAAAAGTACACAGTACACACACTATTGTTCCTATTATAGTTGAAGTAGAAATGCGTTATTCAAATTTAATTTTGCATGGCGTCTATTTTAACTTCTTTATCGGTGATTGCGGTTTTAGTGTGTTACATTATTCTGAGTAATCCTTTATGTTTTTCTTTAGGTTTGGATAAATCACTATACCAAGTGTCCCCAATAAATATATTTTGTTTTAATTATTTTAAAACTGTATATTATACAGGGTGTTTATATTTATGTGGCAAATTTTTTAGTGATACCGATTTTATCAATTTTTTGATACAAATAAGTGATTTTAATAACCTAATAAATTAATGTTTAGCAAGTAGATAGACCTATACATAACAAGTTTCTACCTAAATGAGCCGGCTAAGCGCAAGCAATTCATCACTCTATATTTTAACATTTTTATGACATATTTTTGTTACAAATAGGCCTAATTACACCCTGTTTAAGGAACCAACCTGTTTGGTACGTGTTTGGTATTGACTTAAGTTAATAAATATAGAGACTTTAACCTATAAGCTTAGTATGCAAACAGCCCTCATACCAAGTTTAGGATTGGCAATTTTTAATAATATTTGTTTTTTTAAATCATACAGCGAATTTTTAAAGTTTTTTGTACTGACTAATTTTTTTTGTTACAAATAGGTCTTGATACGTTAGCCACCTGTTGATTAAACCGTATACTAACTACTCTGTTAAGCCTTTAAACTGTACTTGCTGACAAATGGACCTAAAACCAACACCTAAGACCTGGTAAGTGACCTATTTTTTTTTATATTACTCCTTTTGGTGCTCGTAGACTATGGTTCTAGACTGATGCCCCCACACTATGGGCAGTATTTTCTAAACCGTTATAGGCCTTCGAACGTCCTTATTAAGGATTTTAGAGCTGAGGAGCGAAGTGGTAATCCCTGCTTGCAAACCAGGTAGCTTTTAGCTGAGAACCGGCTTTATGCAGTTTGAAAGTGCCTATTTGGTTATATGAATTCTACACCCTAAAGCGCTAAAAACCTGTTTAGTATCACATTTTGTCATTTAAATTTTATTGTCTGGTGCTTTTTTTAACTAATCTCTAATATTTTTATTACTTTTAATTATTTCACCATTTTGTCGATATTTTAAATAATAATAAATCACGTGCCAGCTAGTAAAATTTGAGGTTATGTTATGACTTTACCCCAAGTAAACAACGTTTCGATTTTACCCATCATCATCATCAACGGGGTTCCGGTGTTAACCGATAACTTCCGAACGTTATGTCTTACATTTTTCGTGCAATATAAGACCTTAGCCCAAGTAAACAACGTTTCGATTTTAACCGTCATCCTCGGGGTTTTTTAAATAACACTATATATATATTGCTACGTAATAATAATTAGGTCTATTTTCCTGGTTCGAGCCTCTAATTTTTATTTAACATATTTAAATATATATATATATATATATATATATATATATATATATATATATATATATATATATATATATATATATATATATATATATATATATATATATATATATATATATATATATATATATATATAATCATCATCGGGTTTTTAACTAACGCCATATGTTGTTACGTAATAATTCGGCAGTGGCCATACTTTTAATAATTAAATGTATATGTTCTATAAACAACGTTTCTATATTTAAACACAGTCATCATCGGGGTATTACACACAGGTCTAAAGAGCAGGGCCCCACAGTTTTTGACAAGTGACAGTTGACAGGCGCCATTTTTAACGCCTAACCTATGTATGTGGTTTTGACAGGCTCCGTTATTTTAACATATGCACAGTGCTAGCCTAAGATTCCTAACGTACTCTACACGTTTTAATCAATACATTTTAACTTAGCCATTTGGCTGCATGGTTTAAGGCGTTGGAACCAGAAGCAAGGCACTAGGTGGTTCAAATCCCCGGACTTTTTTTATTTAATTCGCCCCCGATGACGTCGAGATCCAAGATGGCTACCAACAGCTGATGACGTTTGACAGGTAACATAAATATATATAGTTAGGTTAAGATTTCTACAAATGGTGTAGTTCCCTGCGCTTAGGCACGGGGCTTAAGCGTGGGGGGCCCCCACATATGACGTAATACCTTTAACCTAAGATTCCTAAGTAAGACGCTAAATTTAAGGTTATGTTGGCTTACTTGCGATTGTGGGGCCCAAGCGGACGGCCCAGAGTCCTAGGCGGGGGCCCTAGGAGACACCCTGTTGCTAAAGCCAAAGGTAGCTAGCGCCAGATGTGCTAACGCCAGATGTTGCTAGCGCCAGTGGCAGCTAACGCCAGTGGTAGCGCCTGAAGCTAACTTCAGGTTGTACTTCTTCTTCGGCCAAGGTAACGGTATGCCTACTATTGCAAGTATGCGGGGTGCTTCACAAACACGGGGTAAACAGATGTTGTGTTTTTTTAAATGAAATAGTATTATTTTCAATTTACTTTCTGAATCTACGCAAAATTTTAGCCCTAGTTCCTGTTTCATGTCCTATTATCTATTATTTTACCTTTTTACCTGTAAGACACTATCAACATTTACATGACAGTTATGTTTGACGCTGCCAAATAACTTTATAACTTGATTTTAATATTTATTTTAAATTATGTCATTTTGTAGAAGAACCAAATCTGTCATTACGAAAAGTGGCCTCTCAGTCCGATGTTGGTTTTATATCTGTAAGGAATGTCCTTTTATCTAACAAATTTCATCCCTATGAAATTACATTAGTGCAAAAACTATTTGAGGATGATTTTGATCGCCGAATTGTGAAGTTATGTTGGAAAAATGGGAACGAAATCGGAATTTTTTCAATAATATTATTTTTTCTGACGAATCAACTTTCATGCTTAACGGCACAGTTAACAGACATAATACTGGGCAGATGAGAATCCTGGATGAGAGAATCGCACACCCAATATCCTGAGAAAGTCAACGTTTGGGCAGGTATAATTCAAAACCAAATAAAAGGCCCATTTTTTGAGGGAAATTTAAATTCAAAACAATATTTGCACATGTTAGAAGATCAAATATTACCTGAAATAATAATTAGAAGAGGTCATAAATTACAATTTACATGGTTTCAGCAAGATGGAGTCCCTGCACATTTCGGTATAAACGTAAGGAGATTTTTAGATGCTGTTCAAAGTATTCACCTCTTTCTGCTTGTATTCCAACCACTATTTCCCTACATTCCTAGGAGTAGCAGAAAATGCCAGAGTTAGAGATTGCAATTTTTAAATAGCTCTATCCCCACATCTTTTATCGAAAGTACTTTAAGTGGATACTCGTTTAAAAGAAAATTTAAAGCTCTTTTAATAGATCGGGAGACGATGACAGGTGATGGTCTCCCATTTTATACCGCATGCCCTTTTAAGGGTTGATAATTAACCCTAAAATGTGAAAGGTTCTTGGCCGCGGCACGCTTTCCCGTCATAAGGAAAAGCGCTTTTCTTTTTGCGAAGAATTTTCATGTTTTTCTGTGTTATTATACTGCCTGCCGTTGTAGCATAAGGAAGGACAAACAAATTGAAGCTGTAATAATTGATGGCATGCAATTCACAGCGGTCAAAACGGTTCAAAGAGTTAAGATAAGAATAAAAATATTAAATCAAATTTCCGTGTTTTCAAATTACATGCCAACGTGAAGAATTAAAGTTTTAATTACAAGTAGTACCGATTTTCCGTGATTCCAAACTGCATGCCATTAGAAAGATACTTAATTTGTATAATCAACAAATAGTAGGAAATTTGGCATGCACACCACGATGTCGCAAAATAGAGGCATGCATGACGAAAGTTGCACAAGATTCTGTGCAAATTTATGTGACTTTTTTCATGCCGTTTTGTATTTCGTTAATATATATTATTTCAAGTTATTGGAAAATGGCATGCATGCAACTACAGCCCAACATAAAAAAAATGTGAAAAAATTGAATAAACATTAATTTCTCAATTGTAACAAAAATCTGAAAAATTCCGTGACTTTTTCTTGCGTGCCGCTTTGTATTGTGTTAGTAAATATGATTGTAAGCTGAAATAAAAAGTGGCATGCATGTAGCTTGATCCAAATTAGTTAAATAAATAAAAGAAGATGGTTAGATTTAATATTTTGTGCAACTATTATCCTTATTTATAATGCGATGGTCTTATTCAACATGCATGCCATTTTCGCCATAAACTAGAATAACATTTTTTAATGAAATACAAAAAGGCATGCAATTTAAAAACACGGAAATGTTTCGAATGTTTGTGCAATTTTATTATTATTAAAAAATGCGTTGGTCTTATTTAACATGCATGCCATTTTCGCTATAAACTTAGAATAATATTTTTTAAGGAAATACAAAACGGCATGCAAATTAAAAACACGGAAATATTACCAAAATTTTATGCAACTTTTATTATTATTTATAATATGATGGTCTTATTCAACATGCATGTCATTTTCATTAGAAAATTATTTGGTTATAAAATTAATATTTATACTTATTAGGGGTAGCTGAGATCGAGGAAAATTTATACTAAATGTTAACAGAGTTTATCCGAAATTTTTTATTGTTGGTCATACAAAGGGCGCATGCCAATTTTTCCAGAGTGCTTTTGTGATTAAAACTTCAATTTTTTACGTTGGCATGCAATTTGAAAACCCAGAAATTCGATTTAATTTTTTTATTCTTATCATAACCCTTTGAGCCCTTTTGACCGCTGCGAATTGCATGCCATCAATTATTACAGCTTCAATTTTGTGTGAACTTCCTTATGCTACAACGGCAGGCAGTATAATAACACGGAAAAACACAAAAATTCTTCGCAAAAAGAAAAGCGCTTTTCCTTATAACGGGAAAGCGTGCGTCGACCAAAAAACCGTCTACCTTTCACATTTTAGGGTTAATTATCAACCCTTAAAAGGGCATGCGGTATAAAATGGGAGACCATCACCTGTCATCATCTCCCGATCTATAAATGTAGTCCTATTCGGTGTTGGCTAGTTTGTAGTTCACCAACTGGAGGGCGTTTTTTAAGGAAAACTTGTTTTTTCGAGATTTTCTTTAGAAAGTTATATACAACGGATTGATTTTTTATTATTGGTTTCGAAGAGGAAAAAAATTCCTACAATATGGCCCTGTCGGTCTAGCTCTAAGGATCATTAAAACACGCAAGCCCGTCTATACGGCTGTTGCCTTCGTAAAGGTGAGGATCTCTCGATCGGGGAAGGTAAGATATCTATATACTTTGTATATAAATACATTGACGTGTTCAATTGTTTCTGGGTATTTCCGGTTTCACCGAAAATGACCTCAACTTTTGAATTTTAAATGGAACACCCTGTATTTTTTTGCCTCCTGATCCTGCGAAAGCGATATCTGCATTACTCTGCTCTACTTTTCTAAATCAGGCTTAGAGACTGGTTTGGGAAACTGATTGTTAAAGTAAAGGGTATATTTGCAAGCAAAATTATAAATGGATTGATTGTAAAAAAAGATCGTTGGCAATATCTTGACACTGGTTTGGAATTATTTTATAATGTTTGATAAACCTAAGAGATAAGATGTTCACGCCCTTTTATTACTGTATCAAGTAAGGTGTAACTTAATTTAAATATTATAAACAATTAAAGAAAAAGTATTATTTCACCAGAAATTATTTTTTTATGGCCCATTATGTCACTAAAAATATCTTAGGATATTTACATTTAAAATTTAAAATTTTCTTCTCTTAACTGCGTTTATCACAGCAATTTTACGTTCACTTTGTTCTCTTAGCGTTTATATTTTAGGATATTTTTTATCTTGAACAGTTCACGAAGGCTAAGGCCTAAGTACTCACGTACCGTGGGTGTCTGAGGTTTGCTAATAGGGAGTTTATTCACACGAGACTTAAACATTCCGAGATTTGCCGGAAACGGAAAAACTTCTGCGGGTAGCAGGTTAAATAGTCTGGACACTCTAGGGATGAAGGAACGAACAAAGTGGGAAGTTCAGGGCCTCTCCAGATGAACTGTAAAAAGATGCATAAAAGTGGCACTACGTGTTGGTCTGTTGGGAGCTGCCAAAGGGGAAATAATACTGGCCAACTCTTCGAAGCACAAAACCGTGAAAATACCTATAAAAAGGTACAAATCCCCTACAGCTCGTCGGTGGGCAAGATAAGGAAGCTTTTCTGTCAGTGTGGGATCATTAATAAGTCGAACAGCTCTTGTCTGAATAGAGTCAATAATTCTAAGTTTTGTAGGAGACGCCATTCCCCAGACGAGAGAACAAAATTCTTAAGAGGGTCAGATCTGGGAGACCGATTAGAAGAAGAGAAATACTTTCTGTCTTACAAAAGGAATCCAAGCTTTTTTGAAGCTGCTAAAGCTATGGATGTAACGTGTTTGTGCCAGTTAAGGTTGTTCTCAAAAGTATCACTCACAAGATTAAACGATTCTTTGTTCTGCAGAACTTGCCCGCTTATATGTAATGGATGAGCATTGGCCGGCTTTTTTCGCGATCTCGATAGGATATTAATAAACAAACCCCATGCTGTTTGTTTGAGAATATTAGACAATATTGTGGTTATATAATAGTGATGCGACTCGAATAGGATTCTGTGACTCGAGTCAGTCGAGCAATTTTACTACCTCACTCGAGTTTTCGGGTCACTCAGTAAAATCTACTCACGTTGCAAGTTTGCAATTCGAGTGAGTTTCCCTTTTTAGCTTAAACAAATACCTTTATTATTTTATATTTTCTTACTAAAATGCGGCGAACTACGAGATGCAAGCTTAAACCTGCCAGTCTCGATTTGTACCGGCGCGGCATAAATAAGTAAAAATGTAAAATAGAGTAGTGAAGTGACATCTAGTGGCAACAGAATCAACTCGATGCGCCGAGTTTACTCGGTAACTCGAGGGCATAGAGACTTGAGTAATATTTTTTTTCAATCGAGTATGAGTTTGACAAACTCACTTGAGGGACTCGAGTAAAAACAGGGCTCGACTCGCGCACTATTTCATAATACTGTTTTCGTGGATTTTCATTGTCTTTATTTGTTTATGGTTAGGTTAGATTATGTTAGGTTTAAAGTGAGTGGACTTTTTACGCCCTCCACCGCGACCGCTCGGTCTATTGTGGCTCACACCTTTTTATATTCCTTCCAATAGGACCAGATTTATAATGAGTCCGATATCGAATTGGGAGAGAGTTCTTACATCTTTCCTTACTCGTGCCGCTACCGGACACGAGCACAATATGTGTTCTGGTGTCCCTGTTTCCTGGAAAGTATGACGAGCAGACAATTAGATCCGTCATGCCCTCCTCTCTCGGTCTAGTGACGTGGGTAGCTACCAGGTCCTTGTTACAGGAACCAGATGTTCCTTCTGGGGGTCGTATCTCCGGCCTTTCCCTAAGAAAACGGTTTTATCCGCTTTCGGTTTAAAGCCAGGGAATCCTTTTCCCTATAAAAGCAGTTCTGTCCGCCTTCTGTTTGGATTCGTGGATCCCTTCGTAAAGCACCTGTTTGTTCGGGATGGTTTAGCCCTTCTCGTGAAGCAGGCGCCTTTCGAAACGGATTCACCCGTTTCGGTCGGCACACCTTTCTCTGCTTGTGACCTTGGGTGGCACCTATCGAAACGGATTTATCCGTTTCGGTCAGCGCACCTTTGTCACTATTTTTCTATGGAGGTAGGTAGGTAGGTTTAAATTCAGTGGGTATAACACCCTTTACCGCGATCGATTGGTCTATTGTGGCTCACACCCTTTTATATTTCTCCCACCAGGTCCAGACTTCTAATAAATCTGATGATCCTGTGGGGAGAGAGATCTTTCACCTCCCCAGGCAACAAGGTGTCATTGCCGAGGATTGCGAATCTTAGTCGTGCCATTGCTGGGCACGAACACAGTATGTGTTCTGCCGATTCATCCCCCTCCATGCACATGCGGCACTCGGCGTCTTCCGCTAGGCCGATCTTGTGCAGGTGGTATTTCAATCTGCAGTGTCCCGTGTACAGTCCCACTAGAGTTTTAAGGTGGCCAAGCTGATATGAACTGCTTGGCCGTTCCATAAGATATACCGATGACCGGTTTCGGCCCTGTGAATTTTGTTTCCTCCCCCATTTTGGCAAGGAGGTCTGCTGATTCATTACCCTCTAGGCCAGTGTGTCCAGGTATCCACAGTAGTGTAACCTTATTGTTTTGACCCAGTTTGGTCAGCGCATCATTGCAGTTCCAGACGGTTTTCGAATTGCATCGACAAGAGCCTTAAGAGCTGCTTGACTATCGGAGAATATTTTAACTGTCTTACGTGTGCAGTGCCGATCAACCAGCGATCTAGCACACATCTCAATAGCAAATACCTCCGCTTGAAATATGGTTGCGAGAGTGCCTCGGCTGAAGGAAAACTCTGCCCTCGGCCTCTGTCCATATATTCTAGCTCCAACACTGTCCTTGGTTTTGGAGCCATCGGTGTACCCGGAGCAGGTCGGTCGTTTTTCGACTCCAGTCCTCCCTTTGTGGGTAGACTACACTGTAGGGCCGGTTGTAATTGGTTGCTGTAGGCATTATGTCTAAGGGCATTCCCAGTTCTGTTTGGAGCTAGGAAAGTAATAGTCCACCACGGCAGAGCCCCGCATTACCGCAGTAAGACTAGATACTCCGAGAGATCGCCCTGTATCTCGGAGGTACCGTTGGAGACACCTGTTTAAGGCACAGGATGTCATTCACTCATCAGCACGGTATGCTAACACCTTGAGTTAAGCCTTGTGTTCGTCTTAGCTTTGGATCCCGTCCCATACGCTAGCGTTTGGAGTTGCCAATAACCGGCAACTCCAGCGCATGTTACAAAATAGCCTACTGGGCCCAGCCACGACATCGACGTGCGATCACAGCGGTGGGTTGTTTATGGTACACATGGTTGCTCGAGTATCTTCAACCCTTATTAATTGCCCGAAGTTTTACTGATTTTTTTCCAGGCCAAGAGGGGAACCCACACTGGATTTACTGAAATCTTTTATATTATTTTGTATAAAAGCTGCCGATTTTTTCCTGTTTTTTCATTGATTTTCTTTATGGCCCATGAACTTTTACCTGAGACCATTGTATATGATGTTGCTCTGACCAAGACTGGCAGGCAATACCAAATTTTGATGTTTCGTCCAGTTGGGTCTGCTTTTTGTGTTTTTTAACCTTATATTAAGCGGTCTCTTGATTTCACCAATGTATATTTCACTATATTCACAGATAATCTGGTAAATGCTTTGTTTGTGTTGAAATTTTCTGGTTTGGTTAAGTTACCTATCCTTCGGTTAAGTCTGAAAAAATAATGGTGAACCATTAATTTCTAGAATAAGTGCAATTTATTTTTCTGTTACTTTAGCCATTATCACAAAAATACGTTTGTACAGGGTTATTGATTTTAAAGTAAACAGGACTTTATTTTTGAACTTCCCTGTACTTTATTAAAAAACGAATATAACCATTTCGCGTATTTTTTCCGTTTCAATAATCTCATCAGAAAACATTTAAAACAAAACAAAAGAGTTACAGCACGAGTGACGTATTTTTTAAATGGAATACTCCTTAAATTTTTATTTCAATAGATAGAGATTTTCACGAGGAATTCGGTGATATAGGGGTTGGGTTTATTTCCTACGGTTCTGCTGCAATTGTCTAAAACTGCATGATACTATAAGGATAGTTTCACCTGAAAAACCTGGCTGCCACAGATCATAGGTGCTTATTTGTCAAAGTCAAGAATTTTAAAAATACGTTTATTACTTTTTGAGTAGTTTTATAACTTTCATCAGAAGAACGGCTTCAAATTGTATTATATGCTAAAAATGATATGATATATCTATTTCTAAGCCAAGCAGCAAAATTACAATAAACGGAAAAAATTAAAATATAATACGATGTAGAATATGGTGGTAATGAGAACACTTATAACAAAAAATTGTAATATTACTAATAATTTAAATGTTCTATATGACCCCCGCTATTTTCGAAACCTGATCTATAACCCCTCCTTAGCCTTTCTAAGCTCGGCGATATTATTTGAGGTTCTTGGTTAAGATGATTAATTTCATTTACATTTTTTTCTCTCATTTCTTCCGTGTTTGTGTTCCCATTTTGGTAAACGACATTCTTCAAGTGACCCCATAGAAAAGTGTAAAAAATTGTAGTATCTGGATTATTAGGTGTCCATCTAATAGTGCCATAACGTCCAATCCACTGATTGTATCGGCGATTGAGATACTGCACAACTTGACGAACAGCATGGGGCGGCGCTCCGTCTTGTTGCCAAATGTTACGTTTCGAGTGGCAATTCTTCTAAAATGTGCTCAATATCGTTTTGAAGAAGATTGAGATATTTCTTTTCAGTTAAGAATCCCTTATAGAATATTGGAACGACAATTCTATTGTTAAGCACACCACACCAGATATGAAGAGAAGACCTTCCTTGGTATTGAATTTCTTGAAATTTTTTGGGATGTTGTCTTGCCAGCTGTGCGTATTGCGTTGATTAAACATTCCCGATGTAGTGAACGTAGCTTCATCCGTCCAAAGAATTGTTTAAAATTTGGGAAACAAACTGAAAGCGTAGTTCCTTTTGTTCACGTGTTAAATGCTGCACTGAAAGAGCGTGCTATGGAAGAAACTTAAAATATTTCAGTGTCCTCTGAACCGTTGCATAGGTTACTCTTCTTCTTGCAGGGCCATACCTCAAGTCTTTAACTGCGTCAGTAATTGACTTCATGGGATACAAAGTAAAATAATTTAGAATAGCTCGATCCCGGTTTTTTTTCTCATTGTAGTCCTTTTTCTAATACGAAATGGCTATATTCGTTTTTTAAAAAAGTACAGGGAAGTTCAGAAATAAAGCCCTGTTTACTTTAAAACGAATAACCCTGTATATTGGTGTATTGTAAATGTTTTAATTTTAATATTTCAATTTGTTCAAAGTTGGTTTTAGAGCATGGATTATAAATATTAGCTTTACAATGAAAACACAGTTGGATTACTTTAAACTTCGTAGGAAAATAATTATAATTATTTATATTGTAGGTTAAAAAGTTTAATTTAATATTTACACTAATGTTCTTTGTGAAATATAATTTAATACTACATTAAAAAAGTATCAAAATTTTAACCTTTATATAAATTGAAATTTTAGAGATGTCTATTTTTTACTTTAACATAAAACTAATTAAAAGTTAAAAAATAATGTCATAAAATGATGAGTAAAAATAAAACAAAAAAAATGACTCTTAAAAAGAATTTAATTATTTACTATACTTCTAACTCTAGTCTGTTTGGTATTCTAGTTTTATTGCTATAATAATAAATGTGAACATAAAAATAGGCATAGTATAGAAGTATGTTCATCTACTGGAGAATTTTCATTTAGAACAAACCCGTTCTTCTGTCGCCAACTGATTCCGAGATTTCAGTATATACATCATCAGGTGAAATAACTTTATGTAGGCAGTCAGATGCTAAAAAAGAGTGAAAAAACAATTAGTCACTTGCTTTTAATAAAACCACTTTAGTTCTTAGTTAAATTTTTATCCAAATTTCATTGTAACATGATTTTTATTACATTATGGTTATCATTTCAAAAGAAATTACTAAAATACCAACAGAATTATTGCAAATAATAGGTCTTTTTGTTATTTAGAAATATTTTACACTTTTTGTGCATACCTAGTCCCAAAATACACTTTTCATTAAAGCGCTTACGTAAAAAAAGGGTAAAATAGTGTACACTATTTCAGAAATAGACCTAATGAATGCAGCACATATACTAATAATTCCCTTATTACTAAAAAAGAGAACCAAATAGCGATTACCGATAGCCCATCATATATAAAACCAAATTACATATCAGTATACCATACTATAATATATTTTAAAGCAATTTCAGATAAAATAGCATATATTTTATCAAAAAACAATATTAAAGTAGCGCTCAGACCATCACGAAAAAAATCTCAATTATTTTTTAACGGCAAAGATAAAACACCATCACTTAATAAATCTGAAGTGTATAAATTAGGCTGTAATGAATGCAATAGCTTATTAATAGGTTAGACAGAAAAACAATATTAATATTAGGTATAAAAAATATAAATCCTCTTTCTTAAATAACAAAAATCCAAAATTTACAAAAAATTGGGTCATTTTTTTCCAGATGTAAAAATGCTGTATTAAACTGCACGAACAAGTAAATAATAGTCACAGTTTTTTATTTTCCTTATGTTCCAATAACTGTTTCCTATCACTATAGGAAAGAGTTTTATTTGTTAATTTATTTCTATATTAAAATGTACTACTATGTATAAAGTAATTCAGTATTTGAAAAACTGCATTGTTTCGATTGGGTAACTATAAATTTTCTAATTAATCAATCAACATTATATTGTTTAATACATTATTATTTAGTGCTCCGCAATATACCATAGTCTGGCTAAATTTAGAAAGCAGAATAGAAACTTTAGGAAAGTACTAATGGATACTATAAAGATTTTTGCTTAGATGCTTAGATCAGCACTCATTTTCTCTTACAGCTTTCTTAAGTTTTTTAACCAAAACAGACGAAAAACATAATGTACTTTACATAAAAAGCACTATCAATGCCAATGTCTTAAAGATATATTGTATGAATGGATAAAACATAACCTGTCTTTTTTGTACTTACTTGTGAAACAACAATCCTTGAGTCATATCATTTACTTAGCAAACTGTACACTGCATCAACATAACGACTGTTCTATCCTGGGTTGTCGCATTATCCAAACAAAAATTATTATCAAAACGAATACGTGTATACATTAACAAATATTTTGACATATCCAGCTCGATTTTGCCAATGCAATCAGGTTTCAGAACTGTAATATAAACAAGTATTTATAATTAGATTAATGTTGTCTATATTAAACACAATAACATTTTGTTTTTGATTTCTTTAATAATTACAATAACAAGCTAGTTTTCTAAATTTATATTTTTAAGATCCGACAACTAATTTAGGTTTCCAGAACTAAAATAAAAAGATTAAAACCTGACTACAAAGTGCCATTACAATAAATCTAGTCCATTACAATTTGTTGTTGAAACTTGTTGAAACCTCAATAACATTGAAAATATCATTAGGTAAGACCAACAATTGAAAACAAAGTTTTGCTTTAAAATTGTTATTTAATTCAACCTATTTATCTTCTATGATTATTCAGATATGTACAAACTCGCATTTTAGATCCAGTTTTTTTAGTTACTTTATTAATATTACCATCGACACCTACATACCTTATTTAAAAGCAGATTCGCAACTAATAGGTAGAGATTTTTCAAATACAATTTAATATATAGAAAAAGCACTTACGAAAACATTATCAACGTCCCTGTTTACGTGATTTATAAGTGACTCAAAACATAATCTGCCATTGTTTGTACTTACTTGTGAAATGATAATTCTGGAGTCATATCAGTTACGTAGCAAATTTTACACTGCAGCCACACCAGAACTACGGATCTATCCTTGTTGGTTGCACATTATCCAAACAAATTTTTTTCAATACAAATACGCCGATACTTCAACCAATATTTTGATACATCCAGCTCCACGTTAATAACGCAATCAGCATTTGGAACTGTAATATAAACCAATATATTTATAATTACATCGATGTTGCCTATGTTAAACACAATAACAGATATTTTTGATACTTTTAATACATTTTTAAGGAAGTTTTTTAAATTTATAAGTATTTTTTAAAACCTGAAAACCTATTCACGTTTTTCCAAAACAAAAAAGATCACTATATAGCAAACAATGGACTACAAACTGACGTTACAATAATTTTATACCCACTGAATTCTTAAGCCTACCTTAAAAGTATTGAAAATATCGTTAGGTCATACCAACAATTAAAAACAAAGTTTCGATTTTAAATTGTTAACCAATCCTACTTATCGTAAAATTTTCTTATCTTTCTTGATACATTCAAATATCTATAAACTCGCATTTTGCGCACAGTTTAATTAATTGTTATTAACATTACTAGCGACGCCTACATTACCTTTTTTAAAAGCAGATTTGCCCCGATACAGAGTTCTAAAATTACCCAACACTAAACATTAATAAGAGAAGATAAATTACTAAATTTTGTCGATAAGTAAGTGGTTTGGTAGATCAGTGGGTTCAAATCCTGCCGAGGTTAATACTTTTTTAACGTATATAAAATTTGTCTGCTACTTGTATGAGAAATTATGTTCTTGCTAGCACACTCCAGTTAAAATTCCCTAGTCTGGTCCTAAACTATAGGAAACCGTATGAAATCATTTAAACATTAACAAATAGTCCAAAAAAATTCAAAGACCTGGTCACTTGGCCAAATCGAAAGTTTAGTTATGTTGTTAAAGTCGCTTCTGGTAAAATTATCAAAATAAACCAACCCGGCACAGCCGGGTAAGAGTTAAGTAAACACCGAAAATTCTTCGTTCTAATGTCTAAAATGGCCACCAAATTACTCCATCTGGCCCGACATTTTCGCATTGAGGCACGTCGATAAACATCTCAATTCTTAAATAAAGATAAATTTGTATCTTGTAGGCACCACACCTAAAGTGTTATGACACTACATGTCCTGTCTAGATGACTATTTATATATGACCAACCGATAGCAACAAACTTTTTGTGTTCCTCAGGATTCTATGGTAAAATACAGAAGTTTTCTTTTTTTTGTAAAAAAATATTAGATAAACTCCTATATCACCATTTTTATACTAACTACACATATAAGAAATATTCAATGTTCGTATGTTCTCCGCAAAGTTGATTTATTAAAAATATTTCCATTTTATTGTAAAATTTTTACTTTGTTACTAGGTACATTAGTTAGTAAATTTATAAAAAGAGCGTGATTATAACTTTTTTTAGTCGTTTTAGGGTCACTTTGTTTAGTTATAATTCCAAATTTCAATATGGAATTTAGGGTGGGTAATATGATTATGTCTATATTGTATATTAGGAGATGGTGGTATTGTGTTTTATGTGATGTGGAATTATCGCCAATGCAACGTTTTAGACAAAAAGAGCTATTGGATGTATGGGGTGGCAGAAAAAATCGAGATATTCCTTTGAGTAAAGCTCCTAACATTTATTGAATAAACAAAATAGGAAAAAAAAAGAAAAATACGCTTTTTTAGTATTGGTCGTAGAGAGAATTGTAAAAAAAGTTTTCTAAAAGAGACCCCACAATGCATTACCCCCGTTATTTTCGAAACATAATCTATAACCCCTCCTTAGCCTTTCTAAGCTCGCCGATATTATTTGAGGTTCTTGGTTAAGACGATTAATTTCATTTACAACTTTTTCTCTCATTTCTTCCGCGTTTGTGTTCTCATTTTGGTAAACGATATTCTTCAAGTAACTCCATAGAAAAGTGTCCAAAATTGTAATATCTGGACTATTAGGTGTCCATCTAATAGTGTCATAACGTCCAATCCACTGATTGTATCGGCGGTTGAGATACTGCACAACTTGACGAACAGCATGGGGCGGCGCTCCGTCTTGTTGCCAAATTATCTTGCGATACGTTTCGAATGGCAATTCTTCTAAAGTGTGCTCAATATCGTTTTGAAGAAGATTGAGATATCTTTCTTCAGTTAAGAATCCCTCATAGAATATTGGCACGACAATTTTAATGTTAAGCACACCACACCAGACATGAAGAGAAGACCTCCCTTAGTATTTAATTTCTTGAAATTTTTTGGGATCTTGTCTTGCCCAGCTGTGCGTATTGTGTTGGTTAAATATTTCCGATGTAGGGAACGTAGCTTCATCCGTCCAAAGAATCGTTTGAAATTTGGGAAACAAACTAAAAGCGAAATTCCTTTTGTTCACGTGTTAAATGCTGCACTGGAAGAACGTGCTATGGAAGATACTTAAAATATTTCAGTGTTCTCTGAACCGTCGCATAGGTTACTCTTCTTCTTGCAGGGCCATACCTCAAGTCTCTAACTGCGTCAGTAATTGACTTAATGGGATACAAAGTAAAATAATTTAGAATAGCTCGATCCCGGTTTCTTTTTCTCATTGTAGTCCTTTTTCTAATATGTTACGATTTTGTTTCTTCGAATAAGACCTTCAGTTTTAAAATCGTTTTTACTGATATATTTCGGTGGAAATTTGCAACATATCTTCGTTGTATTTCCCTGGCGTTTTCTCCACATTTATAATAAAGAGTTATAACTTGGAGCCGTTCTTCTGATGAAAACCTTATTATAAAACTACTTGAAAAAGTAATAAACGTTTTTTTAAAATTCTTGACTTTGACAAATACGAGTAAGCACCTGCGACCTGTGGCAGCCAGGTTTTTTCAGGTGAAACTATCCTTATAGTATCATGCAGTTTTTAGAGTGTTGCAGCAGAACCGCAGGAAATAAACCCAGCAACTCCTATATCACCGAATTCCTCGTGAAAATCTCTATCTATTGATATAAAAATATACGGGTATTAGATTTAAAAAATACGTCACTTGTGCTGTAACTCTTTTGTTTTTGTTTCAAATGTTTTTCTGATATGATTATTGAATTCTACGGAAAAAAATACACGAAATGGCTATATTCGTTTTTTAAAAAAGTACAGGGAAGTTCAAAAATAAAGCCCTGTCTACTTTAAAATGAATAACCCTGTATATTGGTCATATTGGTGATTTGTAAATTTTTAAATTTTAATATCTCAATTTGTTTAAAGTTGGTTTTAGAGCATGGACTATAAGTATTAGCTTTACAATGAGAACACAGTTGGATTACTTTAAACTTCGTAGGAAAATAATTATAATTATTTATATTGTACGTTAAAAAGTTTAATTTAATATTTACACTTATGTTCTTTGTTAACTATAATTTAATACTACATTAATAAGTTAAAATAAAATAAGTATCAAAATGTTAACCTTTATATAAATTCAAATTTTAGAGATTTTTATTTTTTACTTTAACATAAAACTAATTAAAAGTTAAAAAGTAATGTCATAAAATTATAAGTAAAAATAAAACACAAAAAAATTGGTTTAAAAAAAGAATTTACTATACTTCCAACTCTAGTCTGTTTGGTATTCTCGTTTTACTGCCTTTATAATAAGGTGAACATAAAATTAGGTTGATTATAGATGTATAACACTAAACATTAATAAGATAAGACAACTTGCTATATTTTATCGATTAGGTAAATGGTTAGGTGCTAAATGTATCTGTTTTGAAAACGGAAAGTCGTGGGTTCAAATCCTGCCGAGTCTAATACTTTTTTAACGTATATAAAATTTGTCTGCTATACGAAATTATGTTCTTGCTAGCACATTCCAGTTATAATTCCATAGTCTGGCCCTGGCATTTTCGCATTCTGGTACGTCGATAAACATCAATTCTTAAATAAAGATTAATTTGTATGTTGTGGACACCACACCTAAAGTGTTATGTTATGTTATGACACTACATGTCGGGCTTAGATGATTGTTTATATATGACCAACTTATAGCAACAAATTTTTGTGTTCCTCAGGATTCTATGGCAAAAAACAGAAGTTTATGTTTTTTTTGTAAAAAATATGAGAAAATCCACAAATTGTCGGTGCTCTCCGCAAAATTCGTAAGTTCCATTATTTAGGATTGTTTTTGGCAATATCATCAAACATCTCAAGTACCGAAAAAATTGATAAGCTCGCACATATTTAAGTCGTAGGAATACAAAATTCTATTGCAGTACCTGTTTGACCTCCGATCAGTGAAGTGCTCGCGATAAAAAAACTACATAGTTTTTTTCCGGGAAGGCGGCTGAAGGTGCTGTATCAATAGCTTTTACCATCGGGGATCAAGGAGAAACTCAAGCCAAACGATGGAGTCCTTCTTCTGGGGCTAAGCGCTGTGAACGAAGATTCCTATACCTGTTCCTTTCTGAGGGCCCCACGCACGAGGGATTTTCCTAATGGCGGAAGATGGTTGCGCGCTCAGCAGGGAGGGGCAGTACTGACAGAAAACGGTTATGCGTGATACCAGAAGCAGTCCTTGGTCTGACCGCCATTGTTTGTGCCCTGCATCGATAATTTTTTTGCTAAGAATTCAAGTTTTGGAAAAGTTCGGAATTTCTGGGGGTTACAGAGGCCGACGATCCAGAAGTTCCACCTACAAAGCTCGGGAAAGCTCACGTTGACAACAACGTGTGTCTGGAACGGGGAGAGCTGGCGATTGCCGTGCAGCATAGCCATACCGGGAGTATAAAAACCCCCATTCAGCAAATTCAAATTCTATTGACCTATTTGTAGGACAATACTGTGAATAATTTTTAAAAATATGTCTTAAACAATATTCAGAAAATTAGCTTCTTAGTGATGAGGTTATACCTATAAGTTTTTTTCGGCATGTTTAACGTGGAGGACTCGGTATATCTATCATAATTTTTGTAGGACAAATACTTTTTCTTCCTTTATATAAAAATCTTAACAAAATATGTTGGAATCAACCTCTTAGGTATCAATTTTGCAACACCTGAAAAATCGGCATGTTTGGAGGTTTCTCAGAAGCAGTCCTATCACGGTCCAATGTATAAGCAGTCAGAATTTGGCGACTCGTCAAAACGAAGCCACACACAAAGTTTTAGCTTGTTATATATCATCAAAAAAAAAAGCCCACGGAATCCCGGTCTATTATTTTTATACTAATTACAGATAAGAAATATTTAATGTTCCTATGTTTTCCGCAATATTGATTTATTTAATTTTTTATCATATTGTAAAATTTTCACTTTGTACTACATTACTTATTTTATTCATAAATATAGCTTTATTTATACATTGGTTAGTCGTCCGTGTGTGTTACTTTGTTGTGGTTATAAGCTTTAATTTATAATTTGGGGTGGGTTATATGGTTTTTTGTATATTGAGAGATAGTGGTATTGCGGTTTATGTGATGTAAAATTATCGCCAATGGCAACATTTTAGACAATGCCTTATCTATTAGAAAAGAAAAGTTATTAGATGTATGAGGTGGCAGGAAAAATCAAGATATATGATTACTTTCAGTAAAGTCCCTAACATTAATAAAACAAAATGTGAAAAAATTGAGAAAAACGTAATTTGTTCTACTATAATCGCTCGCTTTTTTAGTGGTCAAAGACAAGAATTATGCAAAAACAAAGGTTTTGTAATTAAATTTTCTAAAAGACATCGCAAAATGCATTACGCTTATTGCAAAATAGCAATACAGAAAAAAATATATAAAACGTACTTTTTTATAAAAGTTTTGGATCTTTTAGATTTTTCTGAAGACCTTCATATTTGGCCAGAAAAAAAAGCAGGGGCAGAGCTAGAAGTCATGGGGCCCCGGGACAAACATTTTTTGGGGCCCCTCATGAAATTAACCAAAAATAAAAATATACGCTAAAAAAACTATTCATATTTAATATTAGCAAACAGTAAAAAATTGTACCTAACTGAAATAAAAAAAATATTCTTTCTAAAAAATAATTGGGAAACATGAATAACCAAATATGGTACAACATAATTTAAATATATTTAAGTAATAGATACATAAAATATAGTAAACCAAAATAAAATTAAAAATTTTCTTTTCTTGCTTTTGTATTTGCAAACTCAATAATTATCCCTTTTAAATCGAGATTTTTTGCTTCTTCATTCTCTATAGATTATAATAATATA
The DNA here is from genome assembly GCA_019359885.1 of Listronotus oregonensis. Taxonomy (NCBI): domain Eukaryota; kingdom Metazoa; phylum Arthropoda; class Insecta; order Coleoptera; family Curculionidae; genus Listronotus; species Listronotus oregonensis. The sequence continues at coordinate 8,529 of JAHBCN010004724.1, read as the reverse complement.
GCCCAGGCTGTGGAGCAAAAATGTATGTGTTTCGTGTAAAAAGTTTAGGAGGAAAAGTTTTAAATGGAAGGGTGGGTCTTTCTTATAACAAATACATAAAAAGATACAGATATGCGTTGTTTCTTTTTATAAACAATGGAAAAAGCCCGAAATTTAGTATTTCGGTGGTCTAATTTTCCAATAAAATTAAAAAAAAAAACGATACTGGAACTGGAAATTTTAAAGGACAAAAAATTTTTAATTTTATTTTTCAGAAATTGAAATTGATAAACAATTAAGCCCAATACGGGACTTTTTAGCAATATTGAATAAATGTTTATAACCATTCCAATAATTATTGTAAATGGCTAAAAATTTGTAGCATTTGTGGGCATCATTGATCATTGGTATTAATAAGTGTGCAAAATTTCAGCCAGATCGGTTTATTAGTTTATAAAAAAAGCTAATTGTTTATTCCAAAGACGAATTACGTAACGCTGGAGAGTTTTTTTAATTTTGTTAATATTTTTTATTTTACGAGTTTTTTTCGCAAATATCACGTGTTTCACTTCAAAGTGTTTCCAAAAAGTGAAAAATTGAAATTTTGAAAAACCCTTCCAGCCTTAAGCCGGAGTCTCATGCATCCGATTTCCGACGATCCGATCATCCGAAAGTATTTTGATTGGTCAGAACATGTGGCGCCACAATGTTCTGACCAATGAAAATACTTTCGGATGATCGGATCGTCGGAAATCGGATGCATGAGACTCCGGCTTTACCTGGGCAAAGAGAGTAAGTATCTAACAAAAAAAAACTGGTTTTTTGATTTCAAATGATCCATTTAGTCACGCGCATATCGAGAGAAACCGGTTGGAGAATTATTGCGATAAGGCTGCCTCTGGGTAGAAATATGTTCGAAGAGTATATCCGTTAAAAATGTCCAAATCTATCAACTGCTGTTTGATGTGCAGATACGTCTCACTTCTGTGTAGATTAAATTATGCCATATTAAAAATATATAGTATATCGATTATTGGCCATATCCCAAAGTTCAGTCTATTCCTCAACTTGTTTTTATAGATTATAATATGGACAAACAATCACAAATTGGTTTGCTAGATAAGATACATGTTTACGTATTTATCATGCTCTTAAAATGATTTATTTTTTTTTTGTAAAATTTTAGCTGAACCAGGTTACCTATGGTTTCCTGTCTTACTCTAACTTGCCAAAATCATTATTGTCACTTTTTCTGGTTAAGTTCGTTCAGTTAAGATTTTAGGTAAAATTCAATTAATACGCATCAGATAAAGTTTATCTAACCAAAATAAAAAAAAAATGATTGAATTATTGCACCTGGTCCTCGACTTTTTGACGTTAGTTGATTCAGTCTATCACATCTTAGTAAACACATTTTAAATTTTAAAAAGATGACCGTAAAAGTGTATTATCTTGATGCTAGTGCTCCATCCAGAGCTGTTTTAATGACAGCAAAGGCACTGGGTTTAAATGTTGAACTAGTAAGAGTAGATTTAAGAAAACAAGAACACCTAAGGGAAGAATATCTAAAGGTAAATAAAATTTCATTATTAAAGCATTTTTTAGGACTTGGCCGTAAGAAAAACCAAAAAAATAAACATATTTTTAAACAGGTGTTTAATTACTTTTGTTAACAAATATCTGCACTTAGAGAGAATAGTAAGATGGTACTTACATATTGGGTATTGCCTGCCAAATCGACCACTTTTGAACCCGACCCCTTTAGATTTGGCTGAAAGCTTTTCGTTTTTTTCTATCATATCGTTTCTCAGAATTTTTTCAAATTTTTTTACCCAACTTAAAAAAAAATTATAAATTTTTCAAAAAAAAGGCTCTTTTTCAAATAGCCATAAAAGCACTATATAGAAAATTTTTGTTTTTAAATTTTAAAACTTTAAAAAATATACAAACATTTTTTCGAAAGTCATCTTATATAAAATTTTTTTAGTTTTTCGAGAAAAACCATTGATTTTTTGAAATTCGCCATTTTTTATTTCTTATTTTTTTCTCATAAAAAACTTTAATCAATTCTACAATTATCGCCACCATTCCCGAAGTGGGCCGATTTTTTTTCTATTTTTTTTTTATTTAATCAAAATAAAAATACAAATTTTCAAAAATAAAAAATTTATAAATATGATTTATATATCAAAAGAAATGTAATTAAATGATTTTAGGGTATTTTAAATATATACATATACATATATATATATATATATATATATATATATATATATATATATATATATATATATATATATATATATATATATAATATATATATATATATATATATATATATATATATATATATATATATATATATATATATATATATATATATATATATATATATATATATATATTATTTTATCTATATATGTATATATTTATACCTTTTTTGTTATTTTTAAAAAATTAATTTTTTACAATTAAATAAAAAAATTGAAATGTAAATCGGCCCACTCCAGGAATGGTGGGAATAATTGTAGAAAGATTAAAGTCTTTGTATGAGAAAAAAAATAATAAAAAAATGGCGAACTTAAAAAAATCAATGGTTTTTCGCGAAAAATTTCATATATTTTTTGTATTCTTTTTTCCTAAAAAATACATTTAAAAACCAAAATTTTCTGTGGCGCGTTCCCAGAATGTCAATTTTTAAAAAAGCGGTCCCAGAAGGTCAATTTTTAAAAAAATTATGGCTATTTAAAAAAAAAGGTAATTTTTTTGAAAAATTCATCACTTTTTTTGAGTTGGGTAAAAAAAATTGAAAAAATTCTGAGCAACGTCTTTTATATAATAGAAAAGGACGAAAAACTTTCAGCCATATTTAAAGGGGTCGGGTTCAAATTTTTCTTTAAACACTACTTTTAAAGTTTCTCTACAATTTTTAACATTATAAGTTAAATAACAATCAAACCAGGTTTTATTCTGTAAAATTTTCATGATAACAAAAGTAATATTCTAAGCCGTCAAAGTTTATCAAATTATTTCTAGAACTTAAATGTTTTTAACAAGTCAAATAATGGATTATTTGGACGAGGAGCTTCCTAAATATATTGTAAAGGCTGCCAATGATTTTCTTTTTAAAAAATTTCAATTTTTTTACAATTAAATAAAAAAATTGAAAAATATATCGGCCCACTTCAGGAATGGTGCGGATAATTGTAGAATTGAATAAAGTTTTTGTATGAGAAAAAGAAATAAAAAATGGCGAACTTTAAAAAATTGACGTTTTTTCTCGAAAAATTGTAAAATTTCGTTGAGAAAACTTTTGATTTTTTTTTATTTTTTCATAAAAAATACAATTAAAACCAAAAGTTTTCTATATGCTGCGGTTCCAGAAAGTCAATTTTTAAAAAAGCGGTCCCAGAAGGTCAATTTTTAAAAAAGTTATGACTCTTTGAAAAAGGTCTTTTTGAAAAACTCATAACTTCTTTTGAGTTGGGTCAAAAAATTTGAAAAATTCTGAGAAACGTCTTTCATAGGATAGAAAAGGACGAAAAACTTTCAGTCATATCTAAAGGGGTCGGGTTCAAAAGTGGTCGATTTGGCATGGAATACCCCATAAACATCAGAGGCGGTCACAAGACCGAGGAATTTTAATATGATACAACCAAAGTCCAAAGTTTATATATATGGTTTTGCTCCAACCCCGCAAAAAAACCATTGTACAGTCACGCGCAGGCGCAAGCCTAACAATTAAACTAGTTCCAACCGATGGGTGACAGTGTACACGAACATGATCCCTTTACTATTCCAACTAAACTTGTGACCGTTTGTAAACCGTTTGCAAACGGTTATTTTGATGACCATGAACAGGTCAAATTAGTTAATTTACGCGTCATTGCTCCTAAAATATTTAATTCAAGAATAGTCATTGTTAGATTTTTTAAAATATTTTAGATGCATAATAAGGAATAGGGAAATACTACTTGTGTTTAAGTTCATATATTGGAAAATGAACTTCTGACGTTTGAAACGTTTGAACGGTTATTTCGATCTAACCATTTGATAAAGTTATTTGGATCTCTAAATTGAATCAAGAATAGTATTGTTAGATTTTTAAAACTATTTTAATGATAATAAGAATAGAATCTACTTGTTAAGTTCATATTTGGAAAATGAAGAAAAATGGGAAAAAGATGTCATTTTAGAGTGTAAGTTATATATGTACTAAATTAACTCAATTAAAAGGAAACTACTAAAGTTTTCTTGTTTGTACATGTTTGTACACTTTGAAATTAAAAAATGGAATAAATTATTTAACAATTTATTCATTTGTTTAGACAGTTGTATTCAATAAAGTCAAATAAATAGTCAGTCAAAGTTGTTTCCTGAAATATTTAGAAGCTTCATAAATAAAACTCTTCAAGCAGTAAAAGAAAGTTTTGAGACAAAAATAAATTTTTTGTAATAGACACTGTTTCGATTTATCATGCTTTAAATTACTTATATTTTCGTTTTTACTTTAAATTTTAGCTAAACCAGATAACCTATGGTTTCCTGTCTTACTTAAACTTGCCAAAATCATTAGTCTCACTCTTTCTGGTTAATTTCGCTCAGTTAAGATTTTATGTAAAATTCAATTAATACGCATCAGATAAAGTTTATCTAACCAAAATAAAAAATGATTTAATTATTGCACCCGGTCCTCGACTTTTTGACGTTAGTTGATTCAGTCTATCACATCTTAGTAAACATATTTTAAATTTTAAAAAGATGACCGTAAAAGTGTATTATCTTGATGCTAGTGCTCCATCCAGAGCTGTTTTAATGACAGCAAAGGCACTGGGTTTAAATGTTGAACTAGTAAGAGTAGATTTAAGAAAACAAGAACACCTAAGAGAAGAATATCTGAAGGTAAATAAAATTTCATTATTAAAGGATTTTTTAGGACTTGGCGGTAAGAAAAACTAAAAAGATAAAAATAGTTTTAAACAGGTGTTTATTTACTTTCGTTAAAAAATTCTTTTGATAAATCCGCACTTATCTATTTAGAGAGAATAGTATGACGGTACTTAAATATGGGGTATTCCATGCCAAATCATTACTTTTGAACCTAACCCTTTTAGATTTGGCTGAAAGTTTTTCGTCCTTTTTTATCCTATGAAAGACGTTTCTCAGAATTTTTTCAATTTTTTTTACCCAACTCAAAAAAAAGTTAAGAATATTTCAAAAGAATGGCTTTTTTTCAAATAGCCATAACTTTTTTAAAAATTAACCTTTTGGAACAGCACCATATAGAAAATGTTTGTTTTTTAATGTACTTAAAAAAAATACAAAACATTTTTAAAAGTCATCTTATATGAAATTTTTCAGTTTTTCGAGAAAAACTATTGATAAAAAATAAAAAAACCAGGTACGCAAGTTTTTAATTTTTATTTTTTTCTTATAAATTAATCATTAACAATTATCCCCACCATTTCCAGAGTGGGCCGATTTTATTTCTATTTTTTATTTAATTGAAAAATAAACAAATTTATATATATATATATATATATATATATATATATATATATATATATATATATATATATATATATATATATATATATATATATATATATATATATATATATATATATATATATATATATATATATATATATATATATATATATATATATATATATATATATATTATATATTATATGAAATAATATTTATATTTTTTTATTTTCAAAAATTTGAATCTTTTTACAATTAAATAAAAAAAAGAAATCGACCCACTCTGGGAATGGTGAGGATAATAAATTGTAAATTTGATTAAAGTTTTTTCTGAGAAAAAAAAAATGGCGAACTTCGAAAAATAAGATGACTTTTAAAGTTTTTTTAAATTTTTTTCTAAAAAATACATTTAAAACAAAAATTTTCTATATGGTGCGGTTACAAAAGGTCAATTTTTTAAAAAAATATGGCTATTTTAAAAAAAGGCAATTTTTTTGAAAAATTCATAACTTTTTTTGAGTTCGGTAAAAAAAATTGAAAAAATTCTGAGAAATGTATTTTATAGGATAAAAAAACGAAAAACTTTTAGCCACATCTAAAGGGTCGGGTCCAAAAGTGGTCGATTTGGCATGGAATACCCCATATACATCAGAGGCGGTCACGAGAACAAGGACTTTTATTTTAATATAATACAACCAAAGTCCAAAGTTTATATATGGTTTGTTTCAACCCTGCAAAAAACATTGTACAGTCACGCGCAGGCGCAAGCCTAACAATTAAATTAGTTCCAACCGATGGGTGACAGAGACACGATTCGTTTAGTGTTCCAACTAAATTTGTGACCGTTTGTAAACCGTTTGCGAACGGTTATTTCGATGTCCATGAAAAGGTCAAAATCAAACCAGTCAAAGTAGTTAATTTATGCGTCATTGCTCCTAAAATATTTGATTTAAGAACAGTCATTGTTAGATTTCTTAAAATATTTTAGATGCATAATAAGGAATAGGGGTATCTATGTACTACTTGTGTTCAAGTTCATATATTAAAAAATAAAGAAGAAATAGGAATTAATTATGTAATTTTTAAGAGTAAGCTAAGTTATTATAGTGTACTCAATTAAATTTCAATTTAAAAAGGAAACTAATTAAAGGGTGTTTTCTTGTTTCGTACAGTCGCGTTTCGTACATTTTGAAAATTGACCTAAAATATTCTGGTTTCGAACACTAAATTATTTAATCAATTTTAGGCTTTTCGTTTCGTACACCATTGTGACGACCCAAATAACCAGTCAAATAAATTAGTCTAGTAGAGAAGTGTGTTTCCTGCGAAAATATTTAGAAGGCTTCGAAAAATATAAGCAATAGCTCATTCGACGCGAAATGCAAATCTTATAAAGTAGTTTTGAGAATTTTTTTCTGCCAATCAAAATTGGAATTGTTGTTAACAAAAAACGAAATAAAAAAAGGAATTTCGATTTTTCATGATAACTCAAAAACCATAAAAGATACCGGAAATTGCAAAAAAGATCCTTGAAGAGGAGGAAATTTCCAATAAAGAAGTCTCAACTCCTGGAGTTCTGTCTTTATCATTTATAATTTTAATTTAACGCTTAAAATGGGCCTACGTATGACATATCTGGTTGCGCGCTCGGCGTCAAAACCGAGTACGTCGTACTAAATAATTTTTTAGGGTATTAAATATTAATTTATTTTTTTTTAAATAATGGTTTATTAAGAACACTTTAAAGAATTTATTCCCGTAAAAAATTTAAAGTTAATTCTTTAATAAGCCAGACAATTGGTAATTAACAAAATTGTCTTGAACTTTTGTCTTCATTGTGCATTGTGGAGTTCTTCCTATATGCGATAAAAGTTTAAAACATTTTGATGCTTTGTTTATAATAACTTTATAACTTTGACAATATTACACTGATTTTTTATTTTTTATTAAAGTTATTAAATTACCATAATTAAAGGATTAGATTTTTTAAAAATTTTATGGCGTTATCTTGTTAAGTATATACAGGGTGTTCGGAAATGAAGATGAAAAATTTTAAGGTACTATTCTACATAAAATGATATGAAAAAAAGTTTATATTAACTTAGGTCCGGAAATGCTTCCAGAGGGAGCTACTGGTCTTTGACGATGGTGTCATAAAAGTGGTTTTTATTTAATTTATTACAATACAGGAATTAACTTTTACATATGGGTTAGAGTGATTGGAGGTCACTTTTTGAAAATATCAGGTGACCCATATTGCAACCAGTGGCGTGCGAACGAAGGGGTGGTTTATTTATTTAGGGTCATATTTTTTTCGCCGAGTGTATTTTCGCTCTCTTTTAAATAAATTATGTTTCTTTGAACATTTTTGTGTAGAAAAGGTTCTTTTAGTATAAAGTCGTATTGTCGAAGGTTTTTGAGATAAACGGACTTAAAAAGAGGATTGCAGTGCGTAAATACAGTAAACAGGCTATGTAATAAAAATAAGAAGATGCTTGAATACTATTTTAAAATGTAGTTATTCTTTTACACCCATTGCCAAAAAGAAAAACGAATTTACTGGTACCTACTACATTACTTATTGTTATTACATAGCCTATAAAGAAACAAAATCCATTTAAAAAATAGCGAAAATACACTCGGCGAAAAATATTACCCTAAATAACTAACCACCCCCTTGTTCCCACGCCACTGATTGCAATATGGGTCACTTGATATTTTCAAAAAGTGACCTCCAATCACTTTATCTATACGTAAAAGTTAATTCCTGTATTGTAAGTAAATACTAATACATTAAATAAAAACCACTTAGAATAGTACCTTAAACTCTTTCATCGTCATTTCCGGACACCCTGTATATAAGTATGTATAATAATTATTTAAGCATTTTTTTTTTAATGTACAATGAGGACGAAATTTCAAAACAATTTTGTTAATAAACAATTGTCTAACTTCTTAAAAAACTTACTTTAAGTTAAATTTTCAACGGGAATAAATTCTTTGAAGTGTTTTGAATAAATCCCAATTTTTTAAAATTTTTCAATTGATATTTAAGTCCCT
>JAHBCN010004723.1:61114-83180 GCA_019359885.1 Listronotus oregonensis | reverse complement strand
TATATATATATATATATATATATATATATATATATATATATATATATATATATATATATATATATATATATATATATATATATTCTAACAGATTAAATTATTTCTTTGCTAAATCTGATGCCATAAATTATATAAATTTCTTTATGTTTAATGGACATGATCTTGACATAAGAACATTTTTGTTTACTCTCAATGATCTTAAAATCTACTTTATTACATTTAAAAACTACAAAACTTGTTCTCTTTTTTACATTAGGTTTTTAACAGATATTTATTGTCTAATTTCGTATTTTCATCTTTAGAAAAGTAGTGGTTAATTATTTTTCAAAATCGCTGGATATGTTTCCGGTAATTGTTGAGGTACGAAGGCATATTATGTAATTCTGTAAGAGAAGTTTCTCTTTTAAGTCAAGTGTCAACCCAAAGACAAAAACAGTTAACATTATAAAAAGCTTTGTAAAAATACTGTTAACTTGAAAGAAGAGAGCTTTTTGAATATTCTAATTCTAACATCAGCCCAAACATTGTCTGAGCAGTTGAGAATATATATATTCACGACCCTAATTACGACACAGACATTATACTAAAACAACATAATGGTTAGTTACTAATTAAATAGCATGTCGTAGGAGAGTAAGAGAAGGCAACAACAATAAACACCGAACAATAATTATTATTATTCAATGACACATGCGACAACCGAAACACACATAAAAAGCCAAAGACTTGCATAAAATAATACCAAGAAAATGTCATAAAATGTTGGTAAGAAATTCGTATTTTTAAGTGGCTGTTTTGGTGATTGAATTACTTGAATAAAAATATTATCGATTTTCCTTCCTAGGACTTTGTTATCCTTTAAAAATATATGAATTATTTCTTTTAAAATTAAAGTCAATTTTTGTTTCTGAGAAATTATTTGTAATAACAACATCAACATTTAAACAATATTAGAAACAGATTTGCGTTTTTTACTAATACTTATTATTGTTAGGAATAATAGTTTTAAACAATTTAACTTTTTTATGTACAACTTAAATTTTATTAATTAAAAAGCTTACAAATATATTAATATAAATAATAATTATTTTTTAAAATTCTTTTATGAAAATATTTTGACAAATTACCAGAGTAAGTAATTAAAGTTTGAAGTTGGTGTTTTTAAATTAAACTGCATGGTCAGAAAACTGTTTAATTAAACATTTTATCAGTCAATTTGAAAATACTGAGCCACTTAAAATTTTAATTTCATTCCCGTTACACCTGTAAAATAAAACAAAACAATGTAAATTCCACATTGAACTTTATCAAGCGCTAATGAAAAGTTATTACTTTATTTGTCAATTAACAACACTAGAGCTTATTAAGTGTAAGTTAAAAAAAGGTAAGCAAAGTAAATATAACAAAAATATAAAAATAAAACCTAATAATAAATGATAGTTATATATTGTAAAATTGTGAAAAGAATAATTTTTATTATAATAGATATTAGTATGATTTACAAATATTTTATTTAATAATTCTTATAATTGTATTTTTTTTAAATAAAATAGTTAGACAAAGAAACAATATTTCTTATTTAATAAAATATGATATTTCAATATAAATATATATTGCATGTTTTTAACAAAAGCTATAGATTACTCAACACTAAATATATTTTTTCTTCTACATATTTCGATTTGGGTATTACTGAGGTATATACTCTATTAATCGACAAATAAAGTAAAATACTTATTAAAGGAATTTGGATGACCAATCTTGGTGTGTGTGCTTTTAGAGAATAGTGAAAGTCATCGAAAGTCTCCAGAGAAGCATCAACCATTCAAAAAGTTCATACGTTCATAAAAAATACTAAACAGAAATCTTATTTCACGATACGGTGAATTATTTTTGGCGTTACAAAAAATAGGTTTAAACTATGTTTTATCTACCTACAAAAATGGTAACAATTAATAACACTACGACAAAAGTATTATGACAACTTGCAACAATTGTCGGTTCATCATAATAATTTTGTTACTTTGTTAATTGTTTATCGCAGTCTCTTTTTTTGTTCAAGGGCATTATATCTGCGTGGCCACAAATTTAAACGAATATAATTAAAATTTTAAATTACGAAGTGACGCTGACAAGGGTTAGATTTATTCATTACCCAGGTTTTATTATAAAAATTAATGTTTTTTTTAAGTACTTTCTTGCATATAACCATAATTTTTCAAGCCAATGTTTTGAGGTAGCAACCCTTTTCACCGACGTATCATAATTATTAATATATTTTACCATAAGTAAATAACATCACAGGTGTTACTTCTACTAACTAAATTAACAAATTATTTTTTATATAATATTTCTAGGGTGATGGTTAGCCATAGAGGCCCGCAGTATGTGCCATTGTGGATGTCTCCATATTCATTGCATTACACATTTACTTTCGAGTTGAGATCTGAGCTCATTAACGCTCGATTCTATTGTGTTCTTGAGTTCTGAAAAACGTATACATATACAGATAAACATTCATTAGATTAGAAAAAGCACAAATTAACAATTAAATGTATGATACAAAGCAAGAAAGGTAGAACAACGAAAATAAGTAAAAAAAATATAAATATAGTAGAAGAAAATAAAGTATATTTGTATAAAGTCTTATTTTGTTTTCTTTTAATCTGTTTTTTTTTAAATATAGACATGCTTGGTAAATGTCCATGATATTTACTCAAAAAGTTTAAAATAGCGTAAATGGTGGTGTTTTTAGTTTCCAGTGTAGAGTTATAAAGCCCCGAATAACTCATATTATTGGAAATACCTGTACAAGGTGTTTCTCAAGCAATCTAAAATACTTATGGCGGGTTGTACAAAAGTTATTAACGGTTTAGAATGTTTAACAAAACGTTATATCAGTGTTATTTAATGGTTTTAGTAGGCAACTTGCCAAAATTTGACATTTCGTTAAACAATTTAAACCATTGTTAACTTTTGTGCGACCCGCCAATAAGGAGCTGATTTTTTAAATGCTTTTATATAAAAAAGTTTATATTAACGTATGTCAAAGAAAGTAGTGTTTTATTTTTGGTTTGTTGTATTTATTGAAAAATTAAAGGGGTTTCATTTTTTTAAACTTAAAATGTTTACAGTGCTTATTAGATTGATCATGCTACTTATTATTCTTTAAACAGTGTTCAGTGTACATTCTAAAATAACTTTATTTTTCATACATTTTTAATCAAATATTTTTTTTTACTTCTAAACGAGGCCACAACTAAGAAAATCCTTGGAGACATTTTATGTCAGGTATTAAATAAGGATTACAGATAGAACTAACTCTAAAAATATAAGTGACATGTTTTAATTTTAAATAATAATATGATACTAGTACCCACGCGCAAGCCCCTGGTGAATCGATTTTTTTTTTTGCACTTAAACGTACTTTTCAATAAACACTGTAAACGTTAAGAGTTTGAGAAAATAAAGACGTTTCGATTTTCCAATAATCAAAAAAAAAAAAATGAAAAAAAAAACTGTATTTTGGAGGAAGACATTTTTCGACATAGTTAATATGAACTTCTCTTAAATATTTTAAATTTCTTGGACAATACCCTGTATGTTGATAACTAAATTAATTTATATTTTTTCATCACAAATTTGAAAATAAAGCTTGATGTTAATAATTTTAAAAGCTTGATTTAACATTATTTTAAGAAGACGAGGTGCCACAGAAGGAATCTTGTTATTAAAGAGCTGGTACTGTTAGATCCACTAAATAATGTATCAATATTTTGTCTTCAAATACTACTATAATATATATATATATATATATATATATATATATATATATATATATATATATATATATATATATATATATATATATATATATATATATATATATATATATATATATTTTATATATATATATATATACTTGATGTTTAAATAATTTTGAACTGATATTTATAATTACTGATAACTTTCATTATTAAACATATTGCAGAAGCATTTATAAACGTGCCTATAAAATGTACTTTATTAATATATTTTATATGAAAGAGCTAAAATTCTTCTAAAATTCTTTTTAAAACCAAGCAAAAAAAATGTCTATAAATATTATTTTATATTATTTAAAAAGAAATAAAATCGATTAACAAAAATGTCAAAATATCTTAATAATATGTTACAATACATTTAATGAATAGGGTTTTATCTACGAACAACACCCAAGTAATACTTACCAATTAAAATAAGGAAAATGGTAAATAAATAAAAACAAGCACACTAATACAACACATTATATTAACAAAAAGCTACATTCTACTTGCAAACAAAACAAAATAATATTATAGAACAGAACATCAAATCCCAGTTAGAGATAATTTGTGTTTGGTGTATTTTTACGTAAGTAATAAATATTACGACGAACATATGAAAACAATTGTTTCAAATATAAAAGATTGTAGCAATATCTGCAAAATTAAAAGCAACTACAATAGTAAAATAAACAGGCTGTTTTAAAAATAAACTATTCCTTTCTAAAATAAATTGGGTAAAGCTTCATTAGAGACTAAACATTTAGTTTACTAAGCTTATGTTTTTAGTAAAGTAGGATCTTTTAATTTTATATTTGACATATTTATTCTGCTTGAAATTTCTTTTGGCATTGTTTTAATCTAAAAATTTAAAAATATTTTTACTTATAGAATTAATAAACTTTGTTTTAACCTGTATTAATTAGAAAAAATATCTAATTTCTTTGTGATCTTTTAAAACGTAATGAAAAAAAAAAAAAATTGTTTCGTTAGTTTTATTTATTATTTTATTACAAGATATTTACTTTAAAAAGGAATATACTTATTTTCCAAACACTTTGCAGTTAAAAAAATGCTACTTTAAAGGTAAAAATTAATAATAAGATTTTTTAAAAAATTGTCCTTGTTTACTAAAATAAAAAGGGGTATTATATATCAAGTTAGGTTAATTACTTTTATAAAATACGTATCCAGTCCCTAAAAATATACTAGCGATATAATTTTTTTAACATTTAGTATAATTTATATTTTTATGATATTTATTTTTTAAATACTTTTTTGTGAAAAAAGAAAATATCTACTTTTTAGTCAGAACAGCTTAACATTTCGTTTTTATCTAAATTATTGTCTAGTTGCAACTTAATGCAACAAATTCATAGTCGCAGAGGATATTTCAATTTACAAAAGTGTGTTCTCACACATTGTTTTAGGATGTTCAAAAAATAAATCACACATTGTGGAATGTTTGTACGGCCCCAAATTTGAACTATTCACCCTATATACTACATTTAAAATAATTTTTTTATACCAATAAAATATTTTACAGTAGCATTTCTTTTGTAATAAAGCTTACAAAGGGCATAAAAAGGGAAAATTTAAAATAGGAATAATTAATAAAAACACCATTTTTTAAACAAAAAAGAACGCGTCTCTTTTGGCAATACGATATTTAGCTTATATATTATAATAAGATTATTGTTCGTAATTTAAATGTTTTGTGTAAATATAGAAATATGTTTATATTTCTCCCAAAATGTTTAGTAAGACGAATCTTTAAAGAAGTAAATATTTAAGTCACGTAACCAAAGGAAGCATGAGAACTATCGTGTCGTGGTAAGGTTAAGGTATATTTTTATTAGTGTTAGTTTATTTGTTAAAAATTTATCCTTAGAACTTTGCTTAGCCTATATGGTATTACTGTATTGTCTAGGCGTTTAGAATATGTTTTAAAAATACTGAGTAGCTAAAGGTTAATAACAATGTATTAACTATTTTTTTTATAAATTAATAAAATGTCGTAATTAGTCGAGTAAAAAACCTAAATATAAAAAAAGAAACCTGAATTTATTTCTAAGTAAACTTTTTCTTAAAACTTAAGAAAATACAAAAATGTGGTACAAATCGGAAAAGTGTTTACTAAATGTTGTTTAAATAAGTCTATAACTTTTTTAGACACTAATATTTATAGTTATGTAAATTTTACGAGATATAATTTTTGATTATCTACTTAGTTAATATTAAATTTGTTTTGGTCGTAGCAGAAAAAAAAACGACCAAAACTAAAATCCTGCATTTCTAATTCAAACTTTTTGGTAATTAATATATCTAAAGTCTCCTACTGCACTTTTGATAGTACATAATTAAGGCAACTTACACAAAATAATTATTTTTACTCAAATAAAACAAAGGTTAAATTTTTTCTTTACAATATTTGGAATAGAATATATTAAAATTAAAATTTAAAAACTTTTTAGGGCTTACGCACCCCTAAAAAACATTTTTAATCACTCTTTGTGGAAAATAAATCATTCGAAAATCAGCTAATAATTTTACATTGTCTTAACTTTTAAGAAATAGTTTACATATATGTGATTGTTTTGGAAATCTTGAAAACAATTCAAGGAAATCGCACGTACAAGTGATAGTATACTTGATGTGAGCAGAGTATCTACCTCGCTAAAAAAGTAGCTAAACTCCACCTTACTTTGATAATCACAGATGTTAGTGAACTCCTTTATTTAAATTTAATATATAATTACCAATCTACTTTGTTGCCGTCTACTTACCCCTGTGCTGTTCATCGTTTTAATGATTTTCTAATACTTCTTTTTAAGTAACTGATATTAGTCTAGTCTAGAAGTTGATTTCCTGCGAAAATTAGTAACAAATCTCCTAAAAATATGGTTAATGGTTTAAAGGATCCGGAATGACATCTGGAAAAGGACGTATTTTGGATTTTTGCTTCAAAAAAATACAATTGCCAGTAACAAAAAAATGTAAAAAAATTGATGTCCAACTTTTTGGCAAAATCTTAGAAAGTACACATGGTAGCTCAAATATTACAAAAGTTTCTAAAAGTGCAAAAAATTTCAGTAAAAAAATTCTTAATTCCCGGAATTGTAGCTTCAATATTTATAATTTTAATTTAACGTTGAAAATCGGCTTTCGCGTGTCAGTTTTGGCATGCGCGCGCCGCTACTGTAGTGAGCGTAGTTTTTAAATAATTTTTTTATGCAATTAAATATTAATTACATAATGCGTCATCTTAACACTTCAAGGAATATAATACCGCGATAATAAAAGTTGTATCATTATTTTTAAAAAGTTATTCAGTTGTTAATTAACAATTTTTTTACCGGTCTCTGTTATCATAAAAGGCGGTATAAAAGTTTAAATAAATAATCTATATTTTTTTGTTTATTGGAGCCCTTTTTATAAATATACTCAACAAGATGACATTATGAAAGTTTATAAAAAAAAAATCATTAATTATTAACTTTTGAAGTAAAAAAAAAAATGTGAAAAATTTAAAAATTGTTTCCTAAATATATATTTTTTAATTTTAAGCTATTACTGATAACATCTTCGTGTTAGGCATTTTATAATAAATTTTTAATTTTTTTTCTGCCGTTTGTTTAAAAATTGTTTAAAAACAAATAGATTATTTAAATATTTTGGATTTTTTTTCACCATATTGTAGCGTAAGAAAATAATAATTAAAAAAAAAGATTCTTTAATAATTTGTTTCAATAATATTGTTTTTATAATTTTTTTTTAAACCATAATTTTTAATGGTGAAAAAAAATCAAAAATATTAAATTATTCCATTTGTTTATAAACAATTTACAAGCAAATGGCAGAAGAAAATTTAAAAAGTAATTATAAAAAGCCCAACATGAAGACGAAATCAATAATAGCTTTAAATAAAAAATAAGAAACATTATTTAAATTTTTCACTTTTTTTACTCCAAAAGATAATAAGTAATGACATAATTTTTTTATAAACTTTTATAATGTCATCTTGCTAAGTATGTTTCTAAAAAGGGCTTCCAAAAACAAAAAGTGTATAGATTAATTATTTAAACTTTTATACCGCCTTTTATGACAACAGAGACCCGTAAAAAACTTTAATTAACAATCGAATAACTTTTTAAAAAATGGTGATACACCATTTATTATTATGGGATTATATTATTTAAGGTATCTGGATGACCGCAGAATTTTTTAAAATTTTTTAATTAATGTTTAATTGCAAAAAACATTATTTAAAAACTACGCTCACTACAGTGGCGGCGCGCGCATGCCGAAACTGCTGCGCGAAAGCCAATTTTTAACGTTAAATTAAAATTATAAATATTGGAGCTATAAATCCGGGAATCAAGAACTTTTTACTGAAATTGCCTGCTCGTTCAGGAACTTTTATAATATTTAAGCTATCACTTATATTTTTTATGATTATGCAATAAACTGGACTTCATTTTTTTACAGTTTTTTGTTAATAACAATTGTGTATTTTTTTTTGCAGAAAAATTCAAAATACGTCTTTTTCTAGATACCATTTCGAATCGTTTAAACCATCAACCATATTTTTAGAAGACTTGTGACTAATTTTCGCAGGAAATCAACTTCTTGAATAGACCACATATTTTAACGGGGTAAGTACGTATTAATTGCTGTAAAGGTTTTTAAACGTATTTTTTAAACAGATAAATATGTAAGATTTAAAATGCTAGTTGTTTTAAAATAACCCTGTTTATGACCATGACCATAAAGTCTTAAGTTAGCAAGGAAAATGTGTGATTACATATTTATTATATAAATTAGTTTTAAATATTAAGCTTGGCATATTATACACGTAAAAACATGTTTTAAATATTTTTTTGGCATTTTCCATTTGCTTTTATACTTATAATAACATTACATTTTCACATACACATTAAAATAGGGTAAACACTTGGGTAAAAAATTGTTAAGGGTAATTGGTCAGGGATACTTTAACATTGATTGTCGATAATACAGTCTCCAATTCAATTCGTTGGATACATGTTAAAGGGAAACATTTATATTTATGATAATCGACACAACATTTATTATTTGTTAACATTTTAAAGTTTCATAGAAATTACATTAAATTTAATATTCCTATATTTTTAACAACTTTACTCACAACCGCAATTTGCTAAAATAAAGTTAAATACTTACTATGTATGTATATCTATATGACCTAACTTATACTAAGCTCTAATCCAGTAACCCATAAAGATTTTAAAGTCAATTTACTAGGATTTCATATTGGTGACTTAAACCATAATTTTATAAACTTAAATTTGTTAATACTTTGGCCTAAGTAAAGACAAAGACACTTGTAGTTTTACTATAGACCTACAAAGCAGTGCTAAATTTTTGGTAGATAATAGGTTTGGACGCTCGCTTACTAGAACGAGCGACGGGAAAAATATTTTATGACATCCGCACCTAACAAGAAATGCCGGAATTATAAAATAAAAAATATTATTCATTTAATATTAAGAAATCGAACCATCCCATTGGTTTTTGTCTACAATTTAAAAATATATTAATGAATGGTTTTCCAGGGTTAAATAGAGTTAGAGGGACGAAACTAGAACGACTCTAACACCTCATAATAGTAAGCGGACATCACATCACATGGACTACCGAAAATACACAAGGACAATATACCATTAAGGTGTCAATCACCAGCTCTAGAAATGCACCCATGACTGCACTGGCAAAATACCTTTTAGAACTGATTAAACCATTAGTCGGTAAGTTACCATCCTTTGTTAACAACTCTAGTCAGTTTGTGGAGTTTCTTAATAATTTAAAAATAGGACCAAACGATACTTTCGTAAGCTTTGATTTAGAAAGTCTGTATACAAATGTGCCAGTAGAAGAATCGTAAAGCATCATTCGGGCCAAGCTCAATGAAGATAATACCTTAGTAGAACGCACCACCCTGCCGCTGGATGGAGTAATGGAGTTGTTGGAGCTGTGCCTCCGTAGTTCTTACTTTCAAATAAAAGATGAGTACTATGCGCAGGACGATGGACTTCCCATGGGTTTATCTCTCTTTTCGGTGGTAACAAATATTTATATGGAATGGTTTGACACGCAATTAAAACTGCACTAATCAAACCAAAAGTTTGGCTACGATATGTTGACGATACTTTTATTGTATGGACAGGTAATGACGAAGAACTTGAAGGTTTTTTAAAACATCTAAATTGTCTTCGACCCTGTATCAAATTCACAATGGAGAAAGAACAAAATTCGGCTATACTTTTTCTCGACGTTTTCGTCAAACGAAATAATGGGCATATACAAACCTCGGTATACAGAAACCTACCCACAATGGACAATATTTACACCAGAATTCCAATGACTCTAACGAAACGAAGCAAGGAGTCATACGTACTCCATATAACCGGGAAGCGATCTTATTATATGTAACAGTAAGGAATCTCTACAGGCCGAAAACACTAATATAACTAGGGATCTCAAGCAAAACGGCTACAGTGAGAGATTGGTTAAGGAAACAATCGATAAATTTCAAGATAAGACAAAAAACTATAATTTGAACAAGACTCCACAGGACCAAATATTTATAACTATTCCGTATATTAAAGGAACTTCCGAAAAGATCCGCAGAATAGCTTATAGGTATAATATTAAAACAGCATTTTTATCGCAAACCACTCTGAGAAGTATTCTTACTAAGACGGACCGGACAACAATGTTTAGAAAAATGTCTGTATCTACCAAATTCCCTGTGAGTGTGGTAAAGTATACATCGGGGAAACAAAATTAGAGTTAAAGAACACAAAAAAACATACGAAACGAGGTGAAAGGTCGAAATCAGAGATTGCCGAACACGCATGGTTAAAACAACACCGTATACAATGGTCGGAAGCAAAAATTATTCATAAAGAAACCCACTGGAAGAAAAGAAAATTTAAAGAAGCTGTAATAATTGCAAACAACCAAAATGTATTTAGCAAACCTAGTGTCGACATTCCGAATATCTGGCTGCCGTTGCTGAACCGTGATAAGTCGGTCAAGCTTTGGTGAACAACAGATAGTATATAGGGTCGTAGCTTTTAAGAATAGTTTTTAGTTTTCACTTGAAAACGGTTAGAGATACATCACTAACCAAAACGTTGTGTATCAATTAACAAATAAAGACAATGGAAATACAAGATTTTAGTGTTATTAAAATTATTAATGTTGTTTAAAAATTTCATCGTCACCACCTTATAAGTTTTATTGTTTAGAAGAAGAAATTTTAATAAAATGAAAATATTTTATCTAGTATTGCAGAGACTGTTTTGTATTTAACTCTAAAAGGTATTTATGGTAATTTATTTATATCACACGCCAATGACATTATACGCCACCTTTTTGGTGGAATAAATATTGTTGCTGCATATAATTAGAAATAATTTTAAAAACATAAATCTTATTAGAGCTTAGTAGATTTTATAATTTTACGTATTGTCTTTTTATACAAACTTTACTGTTTTTTCATCTTAGACAAATTTAATTGCATAAAGGTAACTCTGGTATAATTTTAATATACTTTAAAGATAACACAATACTTTTAATATTTTCTGTTAATTTTTTTTTTTGTTAAAATTTAAACGAAAGACCTATTATACCTTTTAAAGGACCCACTTTTATGTAAATAATAAATGTGAATAATATTCTACGTGTTGCATAATTTTATAAAAATGTGCAAACTAGGAAATTATGAAACACCAATATTTGTTAAAAATATCGTTACATACTATTTTATAAAATTAAAATAACAAAGCATAAATGAGCGAACTAAAAATTCTATAGCTTGTGGCAAAATAAAAAGTCGCATTTAAATTGAAAATATGACAGTTTTATTTTTTAGAATTTGAAACCATTTTACTTTACTTGGTAGGAGACAAATTAAAGACAGAGCTGAACAAAACATCTTAGTATTATGAAAAGAGGTGGGTTTATCCGGTAAACTATGTATTAACTTATAATTAAATTATCCGAAGTAGATATATGCCAGATAAGCTCCAGTTTTTAACGCATGTGAATGTCAATTTGCATTTGTTACATCATATAAACTAAGATTAGTTCAGGACTACCTTCAGCCTTATTGCAAATTTTTATTTTACCACTAACTTTTTTAGCATGGATAATATTACTACAAGCGCATTGAGTCATTCACATAATTGTGCATCGTTTTTGGATTCGTCTAAGGGCTGCTACACACTCACTTGTCAGTTCGTCTTCGTCCTCCGCTTCTGCCTCCCGCGCTAATTCTTCCGGAGTCTTTTTCTTTCGCATTAGCGGATTAGGTTCTTCTTGGATAGGTTCTACGATTTCTTCTTTTTTCTTAATGTTATACTGAAAAAAATAGTTACGTTAACTCACTGCATTGTTTTACGAATACTTTATAACATAGAATATAATTTTTTTAGCTAAATTGGTTTATGGATACCTAATATAGCCATGGATTTTGGCGATATATGCTTGTTTTAATTCCTTTATTTAAGCCCTGAAAATTGGGTTTCGACTTAATCACAAACCAGGTCATATCGTAAAAACATGAAAGAGCTCGTGAAAAGACGTCGCAAACTAATTTCTCCCAGCCTAAATTATTTTAAAATACCCTAACCAGAATTGATTTTAGTGCTTTAGAGTTATAAACTTATTCTCATGTGATCCAATATTTAATTGTTTCATAAAAAAAGGTTTTATTGCCGACTTTTTTAAACTTTAGTGTATTAGATAAATTCATAGCATTTATATTTGTTGCACAAACATATCTTGCAACCTGAAAGCTATTTTTTCTATAGCCACAAGTGCGCAAATATTCCTTCTAATTTTTTTTTAAATAATAAAAATCTTATTTTACACAGTAAATTTCCCCTTAAGTTGTGACAACACCGACTTAATAAATTAAAATCATTTTTAAAAACTCCTTTACCAATCTAAAAACAACGAAACAAAGGAAGCCGCCAACGCTAATACATCGACATGCTTTGTGAGCTTGTGATTACGTAGCAAGTAGACGCATCCAACCAGAGCTCGGGCCAGTTGGGGGTCGCGGAGAGGGGTAGGAGCGTCAAGATAACTCACAGTCGAGAATTTATACAGTCTTTAAGTTTTCGTGCATGGCTAAATATTCTATTAAACTCCAGCAAGACTTTCAATTTTGCCTGTAAAAAATGGTCTGAGATTTGTTCTTGTATCTCGGACCGAAATGTTCTATTAAATAACTCGATGATAATAGATTCTCATGGTAGTGTGAATTAAAGCCTTCTTTTTTTGTGTAACCAAATAAAGTTATAAGTTGTTCAAGTATTTCTCCGTCGAATTTAATTTGATATATAAATAAGGTTTAAAATTTAAGTAAAGTGATTAAAAAAAAGAACAGGAATGGCTTTCAAGTAAAAGTGTTGTAAGAAAAGGAGAGCAGTGAATAAAAAAGGAAAAGCGATTAGTGAATGGTAGTTTTCCGAAAATTAGCACAGTGATATTAATCGTGTCGTAACATAAATAAATTCACGCTTTATAGACTCCGTACGGCATTTCGATTAAAAAAACAGTCAACCAAATTTCTTGCCGATTTAAAGCAAAGTTTTGCCAAGTTCTCTGGGTAAAATTTGTATTATATATATATATATATATATATATATATATATATATTTTGTAAATAAGTTACTTTGATACATTTGAGAAAAGATATAATTGTCTTTAGATAATAAGTTATGTTTAAATTTTTCAACCTCTTGACAATTAATCGCCCTATTCCAGTAAATTAAAACCTTTTTCTTTTTTCTATGATTCTAAAGTAAACAAAATTTTAAATTAAATATTTGTCAAAGGGATAAATTTTAAGTTTAAAAATTGTTAATGCACCCAAATTACGCATGAAAATAATTGTAGTGTAGTAAACTGTAAATGCATTGTAAATAAACTTTGTATATTTATTTAATTTGTAGTGTTTCATTTAGTAATCGTCAATAAACTCATACAAACCATAATTCGCACCTACTGGGTTTCAGTTCTAATTTAGCTGGTAACAGAGTATGTCGGCAACTACTTATGGTGCTAGGGCGTAAGAATTACGTTTCTCATACAATATTAGTAACAATACCGATTACTGTTTATCCTGTAAACTACGAATAATACACGTACATATTTTTTGGCTTTGGTATAGGAGTTTTAACTGCGCCAAAAATATTCACTATTTACATAATACAACCGTAAAATAATTAATTAACTTACATAATATACATGGTTAGTGTCATCCAGAAAATATCGTAATAACATAGGTTTTTCTTTAAAGTTAGTAAATTAAAATTACATTACCACAGTTTATTATTTAAATATAAAAATAAATATTATTTGTAGCAGATAATCCCTTATATAAAAAAATAAGGTAAATAAAATAGGATAAACTCAGTTTCCCACAATCCATTAACGATTTAATATCATTAACCTTAATAATAAAAAACTAGTTAACGAGGTCATATAAATAATAAACTGAGATATTGATAAATATTACCTAACTTTCATATTATACGTGGTTATTGCGATCAAGAAAATAACATATTATCCTAAGTCTTAGATATAGGAGTACAACGTTTGATGAAAGACTACAAAATTATTTTAAATAGCCTGCAGAGGGCGTAAAAATTTTAAAAAATATTGGTTTTTCCTAAATTTTTCAAAAACGTGGAACCCGATTTCAATAATTTTTGGTGATGATGATGCTGTTGGAACAGTCATCGGCTGTAATAAGCGTAAAGTATTATAAACGTGAAGTCATATGTTACTAATAAATCAGAAACTCTTTTCTGGTAAAACAATGTATTTGAAAGATTTTTCATCTTTTACAATTTTAAAATACGTGCCCGGGCAAGATATTTTATTAATAGTAATAAGAGGTTATTACTAAACATTGTTTGCTAGTGTCTTTGTTATGTTTTTTTATTGCTATGACATTTAATATTTCTGTTGACAAATTGCTGCCAGAGTTTAAACATTCAGGCCACTTTTTTAACTTCAAAAATCTTTTACGATTACGGTCGATATGGACAACTATACGAACGCCGAAAGAGTTGACATGTTTTGATGTGCGGGTTTTGCCAAGGAAATGGACGTTAAAGTGTTTGGGTTTAAATGGAGAGATTTCTTGACCGTCGTATACCAAATGACAAAACATTTGCAGGTATTGAACGTCGTCTTCGGACAACGGGTAGCTTTGAACGAAAATTTGTAGATAGGGGTCGTAATCGGACAACTCGAACTGTTAAAAACGAAGAGGAAATTTTTTTAAAAGTTGAAGAAGAACCAGTATCATTACAGGCCGGTTGGAAACTAAGTTGGCGGTTCCCAAAACCACCGTAAATGACATTTTTAAAGAACAATTGTTGCACCCGTATCACGTCTACACAGTTTAGAATCTTTTGCCCATTGATCCTCCCCAGCGGTTCCTATTTTGTCAATTTATTCGGAACAGATAAATTATTGACGAGGCGACCTTTATAAGGTCAGGAGTTACCAACCTGCACAAAGAACATGTTTATGCCGATAAAAATCTATATGCCATTAAAGGTATTCACCATCAACATCAATTTAAAATAAATGTTTAGGCAGGTATTATCGATTGATACCTTATGGATCCTGTAGTATTGCCAGACAAATTAAATGTAGGACGGTGGTATATGCATAATGGAGCACCACCTCATTTTTCCATGGCTTTCGACGATACCTTCATCATCAATACCCCCATAGGTGGATTGGAAGAGGCGATGATGCACCAGTACGATGGCCATCACGTTCTCCAGACCTAAATAAGTGTTGTTTCTTTTTGTGGGGTGCTCTTAAAGACTCCCGTGAAGACGCGCAATAAATTATAGCAACGAATTTTAAATGCAAGCAACCATCTTAGGACCCTGAGACATTAAATAAAGTTTAAGTTCATTTTTTAAGATTTGTAAATAAGTGTATTTAACAAAATGGTGGTTATTTTGCACATTTGCTTAACTAATGTTTTGTTTTTATCGTGTTTTTTAATTATCAATAAAATATCTTGCCCGAGCACGTAACTGAAAATATTTTTTTGCGTAACCCCTTATCCTAGCAAAATTTTGGAGGAGAAAAAAATCTTTTAAATAAATTCCTTTACTAGAAAAGAGTATTTAATTTGTTCGTAAGTCAGTGACATAAAAAATAAAAAAATATAAGTACATATACGTCACGTTTATAATACTGTAGGTTAAGTACAGTCGATAAATATGCCAACAGCAAACGTCATTTTAAAACCCAATACTCATCACCAAAAATTATTAAAATCAATTGGCATATTTTAAAAAAATTAGTTAAATCGACTTATTTTGACGTCTAAAGTTTGTCAAAAAACGTTGTCACGTATTTTCTGGACACCCTGTATATTATAATGGAAAACAATTTCTATTGCTATTAGAGCTAATTATTTCAATATAAACAAATATTTCATTAAATAAAATAAATAAAACACTAATAAATTAGTTTCGTAAACACCATTAACAGTTAAATATAGTTAACGTTAAGAATTAAAAACTAAACAAAAAAGTTATACAAATTAAAAAAACAACAAACATGTGCTACATTTTAAAATACGTTTAAATAAATATGGATTCAAAATATTTATATGAAGTTTATCTGGAGAGTCATACGTTGAAATCCCTCAAAGGGAGTCAACCTGACTCCGTTAGGGAGTCGCTATAAATTAACGGACTCCCTACTAGAGTCAATTTGACCCCGATTAAGATCTTCTCGTTCTTCAAATGATGACACTTTTATCTTCTTAATGAGCAAGTATACACCTGCTTTTCCATAAGTTTCTCAAATCTGGTAGACGTTGAATATATAATATAGTCCTAAAAAGCTTAGATTATAACATACCAAATAAATGCACATACAGATGAACTTGCATCTAGGTGCATTTATATGCAATTTTGGAACCAGATTAAGTTTAGTTTATGTTGTAGAAATGGTGTTTTATTGAAATTATATTGAATAAATGAATCAATAAAAAATATTTGTATTATTTGTGGTTTATAATATAAGAATGCACTTTAAAAGGATTTTGTAAAGCATAAAAGATATACTGTGGGTGTGGGTATTATAAGTAAAACATTGCGTAATTGAAAGAATTTAAAATAATGCTCGATATTTTTTTATAGTTAACCTGTTATTCCTGGTGATCCAGGACAGTGGCTCACCTCCTTTTTTCTAAATTTTTTATGATGAAAGAATAAAACTTTGGGATATTAAATAATGCCAAATTGAAATTTCCTAACAAGTCACATGACTTTCGATGACTTTCGCTTTCACCGGATACCCTGTACATTTTTATATTTTTGTATTCCTGGAAACATTCTGCATCCAACGATATCTCATATGTAAAATTTTGACAGCTTAATTTTTATTTTTTTTTTGTGATATATGTCTTGTCAGTGCATTAAATGTTATTTTTTTCTTGGAATTAATCTTTGTAGGCTAAGCTTTTCTAATAACAAGGTAAAACTTAATGCTGTCACATATGTGTTACTGTTGGACGCAGAGAATCAAAAAATGTAAAAATATATAGGGAGTCATATTTTAAAATCGAAAATTTAGATCGTTTCCGGTGAAACTGAATATCACCGAAAGTAGACTTTTTAAAAAATGTAAAATTTGACATTATTATAAGGATATCCTTAAGGTTTATTTTTCTATCTTGAAAAATGCAGAAAAAGGCGAGCCACTCTACTGGATGATCTGGTACATAGTACTTATTTTCTCTAATAAAATCCTATTTTTTACTAGAATACTACCAAAAAACCTAATAAAACCAAAAAAAATCTAGTAGATTTATGTATTTTTTTAAAATTTAATTTTTATTTTTGCAGCTTGTAAGTTTAGAAAAGATACAAAAATTAAAAAAACTTTTAAATTATTGAAAAATGGATTGAAAAAAAAAGGTTTTTCACTGCGTCTGCAAGTTTTGAAATATTATTGTTAAGAAAAACCATATAGAAAAATCTTAACTAGGTTTTGGCCTCTACCACCACCATTAATAAACTCCAAGGGTACAAATGTCTAGAAGAATTTATTATCCATGTTTGTACTTCAAATGTCACATATTTGAAAATAGGAATACAGCTTTAAGTTGTGCCAAATCAAGATACTTTTATCTATTTACTTTTACTGATTGACTTAATCTAGTAACAACACTAATAATAAAAAAGTAACATTACCATTTGACGTATTTAGTCCGACTACTAGATGGGTTACATACATACATACAAACTTACCTTTTTTTAAAACTTTCATAGTTAACAGTATCACAAAAGATAATTTTAGGCCGTTACCATAATATCCATAGAAAGATAAAACATATTGTTTTATTATTAATAGCGGTTTATTCAGACACTTAATTGTATTATAGCATAGTAGCCGTAGCAAATAATGGCATATTTTTATAAAAAATAAATTTATTTTTAGAATCTTTTCTTACCAAAAAAGAACACACAAGCCGTCAATTAAATATAGTGGTCTTTTGTAAATTTTTAGTCTTTACCTTTAAAAAAGTTTCTTTAATCCTATACCTTAAGGTCGATCTTCCACTTGATGTAAAACCAATTACTATGTTATGTTATATCGCCGCATGGAAGGACTGGACTAAGCAAGCCATGATGTGAGAGACGGCCTGTATATTAAAATATAATCGGCTCAATATTTGTGACTATTTTTAAGGGCGCAGTGGGAAATAAAAAGACGCTGCGTGTTCATATAATTTTACGAGCATGTTGCGTGCTTTAATATAGCCCTATTTTTATGCTTGCCTTAGATCTACACATAAATAAAAATTTATGTAATTATGGTAAAAACTTAAGGTGATTTTATGCAAAACATAAAAATATACGATTTTTTTTATTAGGGTTACACATATTATGCTTTTAAAATACTAATAAAGTTAGAAAAAGTTAGGAATAATGACAATAATTTTTAAATTAATTTTTGTCAACTGAAAATGGTTTCGTTTAATCTAATACTGACGTTGGTAAATATATTTAACCACGGTTCATGTAGCCCAAAGATTGACTATGTGGAGTAATGTCATAAGTAAAGTATTATGGTACAAATAAATGTATAATGTAATCAGAAATAACTACATGGTAATTTTTATTGTTCACAATATAACCACAACTAACCAGGAAACAGTGTATTGTAATGTAGCTATTGTACGAAAAAGTACCAGACTCCAGTACAACTAACGCAGGTATGATATACCGTTTATTATTTTACAGAATAAAAACCCCAACTGGGCAGAATTATCTCTATGAACTAATACACAGATAAAGTAAAATCTTATTTAAAAAAATCATACATTTTTGTCTGTTTAAACTAACTCAAATTTACATTAGTTTGCTCTATCCGTCTTTAGTTTTAAGCCGAATATTAAATAGTAATATTTGACAGAAACTAAATCTGCAATACATGTCTTTGCTTAAAGTAAAAAAAATGCTTATGAAGTTCCTCCTTCAACATACACTTAAGCATAATTTTTTTTCTAAAATCGGTGTTAGTTAAAAATATTTTGTAAATCCAATTTTAAGTAGTAATAAAAAAATGATTAAGTGAAAAACAGTTAAAAATTGGAAATGTTTCGCTATTTTATTGTTAAAGAAATATTTGGTATAATTATTTTAATACATTTAACACTACTGTACATACTAAAATAATACTTGATGTTGCTGCAATAAATAATTATTTAAAATAAATAATTTTTTAAACTTAAGTCACAGAATATTTTTTAAAAACTTTTACCTAATTTTATTTAGGATCTCTTTTAAGTTCACTTATCTATTATTTACTTATAAGTTCTAGTCTATTTTATTTTAAACCATGTTTATTTTAGAAAATGAGTTATCATCAAAGTATAATTAACATACATAATTATTTACCTTAAATTTTTTAAACTTTATAATACAAAAATATTTGCAAAACTAAAGAAAATATATTTTTCAGATTATTACTACTGCGCTGCTTATAAAAAGAGCAAATGATACAGTGGTAATTTTGAAAAAAAAGCGTGCCATTTTATGACAGCTGATATAAAGTCATTATGGGTACTTCATGTTAAACAGATGTTTAAACAATGTTCTTTTATTTGGACGGTATACCTTAGTGGTCGAATATTTAGGAGATTCTTATTTTAAAAAAAGGCTTAAAATAAGGGTTTTTCAGCAGAATTCTAGTTTTCCTCTGTTACGAACATATTTTAGGATATATTATATTTAGTAGGATGCTTCTAAAAATTTTTTTTCTAACTCTTACCCTCTCAAATGTTTTAATTTGATGTAAAAAAACCTCACCAAATATGAGCCCTATAGCTCAACTCTAAGGGGTCGCTATTTGTATTTTAGTTTCCCATTTAATTAACATGGGATTTTTTTATTGAATTTACACATAGTTTACGCAATTTTTTACAAAAAAAAAACATTATTTTCTCAAAGTTGAGTTTTAAGCTTTACAAAATTCTCAGACAAAGTATGATTACTTTACAAAAAGACTAGTTACAGCCATTTAAAAATTACTAAATTTTGAAATTTCAAGAAATAGCTTGCAATTTTGTTTTTTTTTGCATAATCCCTAAAATTTTTACTCAAACTATTAGTCAGTATTGTATTTTTATGTATTACAAATTTCAAAAATGGCTTTCAGTACGTAGTGTAGGTGATGATAATAATAATATAAATGAATTAAGTGTATGATTACAAGTAATTATGGATTATAATTTATTATAATATTATAATCATAAGTGCTGCTACCTACACTACGTAATAAAACCATTTTTAAAATTTGTAATACATAAAAGCACAATACTGACTAATAGTTTAAGTAAAAATTTTGAGGATTATGCAAAAAAAATAATTGCAAGCTATTTCTTAAAATTTCAAAATTTAATAGTTTTTAAACGCTGTACTAATTTTTGTAAATAATGTTAATTAAAATACTATTATTATATATTTATAAATATAATATATTTTTATATATATATAATATATATATTAATATATTATATATATATATATATATATATATATATATATATATATATATATATATATATATATATATATATATATATATATATATATATATATATATATATATATATATATATATATATATATATATATATATATATATATATATATATATTTATATAATATACTGTAATATACTTTGTCTTAGAGTTGAAAGACTCATGAGAAAATAAAAATGGGTTTTTGTAAAAAACTGCGTAAATTATGTGTAAATTTAATTTAAATCAAAAAATATTATTTTCCATTTTAATTAAATGGGATACTAAAATAAAAATGCGACCCCTTAGAGTTGAGCTATAGAGCTCATGTTTGGTGAGAATTTTTAAAATCAAATAGAAACATTTGAGAGGGTAAGAGTTAAAAAAAAATATTTTTTTTTGAAGCACCGTAATATTTCGGCAACTTTGCGGTAATTTAACTGACTATGTGTCTCTTATAGTTTTCCAGCCCCAATGATAAAAGTTAATTTTTAAATTCTTTTTACTTATACCTATTATTTTTTACCTATTATAATTCTCCTAGTGTAATTAGGTTCAATAAAACATTTTGTTGCACCCTCTACAAAAAAACAAAAATTTTTGCCAAACAAAAACATAAATTATCCTCATATACAAACACGTATATATTATAAATTCGGGGTTTAAAGTAAACAAATTGTATTCTAAGCGGTGCTTAGTTTGTTTAACTTACACTTGAGTGGCAAAACAACCAAAAAGGATTAGTTGCAACTGGCCTTTACTTTACAGCTTTGAAATGTATTGTTTTGAAAGTTTCAAAATGCTCGAGGCAACAGAACGCTCTATTACAACATAATTTTAAAGTTTAAAAAGGTTGGAATGTAATAGGTAAAAAAATTTAGCCAAAGGACCAAAATTTTTTTAAAAA
Organism: Listronotus oregonensis; assembly: GCA_019359885.1. Taxonomy (NCBI): domain Eukaryota; kingdom Metazoa; phylum Arthropoda; class Insecta; order Coleoptera; family Curculionidae; genus Listronotus; species Listronotus oregonensis. The sequence continues at coordinate 61,342 of JAHBCN010004723.1, read as the reverse complement.
TTTCATTTTAAAAAAAGAGTCAATTTTTTAAAAATGTTTTATAGTTTTTTGGCGGATTCATGTGTTGATATGTTTTTTTTGGAGTACTTGCCTTGAAATTTTTAAAAAATGGGACCACTTCGGCCCCGGTTCGAAGATAGCAAGCTAAGCCTCTCATTCCTATTGACCCCTTGCTTTCAGATTGCCTGCACAAAAAGAAGAAAAAACCCCCCAAAAAACCCAAAATTA